>ML994722.1:0-283835 GCA_010093925.1 Zopfia rhizophila CBS 207.26 | reverse complement strand
TATAGTAAGTATTAATAAATATTAATAACTACTTAGTATTTATATTAATAGCCCAAGCGATGAACTTACTTAATATAGAATATAATAATAAATAAATTAGCCGCGAACTATGCTGGTTGCTTATTTTATAAGAGTTAAAAATCCTAGCTATTAAAGTAATAATAAGTTAAATAGAAATTAAACTTAATAACTACCCTACTTAGCGTGATAAAGGGAAAGTTTTATTTTTAGTAAATAAAGCCAGTAACAGCACCTCACTCAGAGAAATTATAAATATATTATAAGTAATATTTAAGAGATTAACTATACTAGAAAGTCGTAATTCTCTATTAAAGCTATTTTTATAACTTCTAGTAATAATACTAGTAACTTCCTTCATGCTAATACTATAACCAGTAATTAAACTAATAGTTAAACTATTTACTTTTTCTAAACTCTTTATATTTAATAGTATATGGTTTTTTACTTTATATTTAAGCATTAAGCTAAAGCTAAGTTACAATTTAACAAATACTATATAGGTAGTAACAAAGAATAAATAGACTATTTCTTTTAGTATTTAAAGAAATAAGTAGTATAAACTATTCTTTTATAGCTTTTTAATTAAAGAAATAATACTACACTTAAAGCAATATAAGCGTTTATAGACTTCTAGTTTAAAAACTAGTACTAAAGGCAAAAGTCTTTAGATAAGCTGTAAAGTATAAAATAGAAGAAAAAGTTAGTAAAAGAATATTATATAAAGTTTAATAAGAAACTACTACTAGTAGAAAGTAATCAGCTAAATAAAAACATAAAAAAGAATATATTTGCTTAAGGATTAAATAAAGAGCTTTAGAAGCATATTATAGCCCTTTTAGCAACACTAAGCTTTAAAGAGTATATTTAGAAAGTAATTTATGTTAGTAATAATCTTATATAAATTATATTAAGTAACTATAGGACTGCTATAACTATTTATATAATACTATTTATACTAATATTTAAATTAATAAATTAGGAAGTGATACTTACACATGTAGGGATAGTAAAGCTATAAAATAATTAATCTAAAAAACTTTAGATAAGCTAAAAGAAATTTAACTAGTACTATAAGTAAAATTTCTATTATTAATATAATTCTCTTAGCTATATAAAGAATGAGTATAAATATATAAAAGTAAATTAATTACACCTAGCTATTATAGTATTAGTAAAGACTAAATAAATAAATACTAATAAAAGAAACAAAAAAAACGGAGATAAAAGAGAAAAAGAAAAAGTATTAAAAAAAGAATAGTTTTTACTTACCGTTACAAGCAGGGGCTTCTAGCCGAAATGGGTAAAATAATATTATAAAAAGAATAATAGAAGTTTTAAAATATATATATAGATATGAACTCTATTATTATATACTTATTAATTAACTAGACGAATATCGCATATATAGTGATTAATATTAGGTATATATGTTATAATTTTATGGACTTTATTTTTACTGCTAAAGCTTATTTAGCACGTATTAATATAACCTTATAAGAGATTATTAAAGTATATAAGAAACATAAAAAGGTTATTCAGGTTACATAAATTAACCTTAATATTAAAAAATATACTAAATAAGTTTATATATATATTATTAATAACACGCTTAAGTTTAATCTTATTTTAGGTAGATCTTAAATAAATTAAAATAATATTATAATTACGCCAGCAAAGAAATCGTTTTATATTCATACTTTAAGAATAAGAGTTTATAGTAAGAAAGAGAAGAAACTGTGTTAGTAAAAGCTAATAGAGATTAACATAACTACTTTTTTAATATAAATAAATAAATTAAAAAGAATAAGTAAGATATATATTTTTATAGTATTATTAACAGATATTTAAAAGGCTTTAGCGCTTAAATTAAAGCTAGATTTTAAAATATTACTTCTTAAGACCTATTAGAAGCACCTAAAGCTATTTTTTAAAAAAAAGTAAATAAGCTCCTACTGCTACAAAGTTCTAGAATAAACTATTAGATTAAATTTAAAAAGATTAATAGGAAGGACCGTAAGGTCCTATAAGAACTACTATATAATATATTAAGAGAGAAATTATTAGTACTATAAAAAGAGTTAATACTATTATTAGAGAAGAGCTTTATTTATATAAATAACTCTCTAATTATAACTCTAATACTATTTATATATAAGTTTAATAAAGGTTTTTACTTTTACGTTAATGTTACGGACGGTAACAAAAAGGCAACTGCACCCGAAGAGCTAAAGGAACTGGCAACAACGGCCAATAAAGCTCTAGAATGGAAACGTATGTTTGAGCTTGAAAGGAAGAATTGCAAGCGGGCACGGGACGCATTGGCGCAGGCCAAGGCACGGGCCAAGAAGCGAGGACAGAAATACGGAACCATGTGGACGGATCCGGAGCATCTATCCACGTGATGAAGTATGGCTTGGCAGACAGAGGCAGAGTGAGGTGACAGAACCTCTGGCAGCTCTAGCAGCCTCTGGCAGTATCCAATATACTGCCAACAAGTATATAATGTACGCACAGAGGATCTACTATAAGTATGAGGCGTTGGACGGCTCGCGGTTACTTTTGATTCTTCGTAGTTACTCTAAAATTAAGATTCACACCTCAAGTGAAATAGTTCAATACTATCCTGTTGAACCTCAACTTACCGTATCGCTTCTTCTTACCTCTACTGAGTCAACCAACTTCCACTAAGTTTAACAAGCTATCCGATCCGGAAGCGAGGGAACTGATTGACCGTTACAACAATCAGTTGGACAGCTTGTTGCCAGTATAATTTACGTTAGTAAGTTAGCAACCTGTAACATTGTAACTACCATCTCGAGAGAGTAGGAGAAGCCGTTGGATAGATTCCAATAACTAATTATCAAGAGTCTATGACAACCCACTATGAGGACGAACAAGAACTTTACTCATCAGAAGAAAGTAGTAGTGAGGAAGAAGTCATGGCGGGATCTTTATCTACGACTAGAAGTACATCTAGAGGACAAAAGAGTGCACAATAGATTATCCAAGAGCAGGAAGCAGCCATCATAAAATTACACGATACTTTAATAAACCTGCAACAACAAGTCAGAATGAATTGGGGAGGGGGAACAGCAAAGATACAGCCTCCTAAGAAGTTTAACGGCAATCAAGATAAACTCAAGACCTTCATGGCAGCCATAGACCTGTACTATCAGTTCAATCAAAAATCGTTTCTAACTAACCAGAATCGAATCCTGGCGGCTGACATAAACATGACAGGCAGAGCCATACGATGGTTTAAACTACTAGTAAGGAACTACCTAGCCAACAGAGACCCCAACCAGGGGGCAGCAGGATTAGCCAACTGTAATAGCAACATACAACAAGCCTTTAGAAGTTACGAACGCTTCGAACAAGAAATAATTGTTGTCTTTAGAGAAATTGACAAAGAAACGGAGGTAATCTAGAAGCTTTAACGACTCAAACAACAGACATCAGCAGCCAACTACACGGCAGAGTTCAAACAAATCCAATTACGACTTAATTAGGCAGATCAACCATTAGTCATGATGTACTATAAAGGACTAAAAGACAGAATCAAGGACGAGATCTCTAGAGGAAAACGGCTAAGTACCTTACTAGAAATCATTAAACAAGCGGTGACTATTAATAACTACTAGTACTAACAAGAGTAAGAGAAAAAAGCCTGTAGAAGATTATTAATCTACGCACCTAAGAAAAACAGGAAAGATAACTGAACCTATGATGAAATGGACATCGACGTCAAGCAAGCATTCGTTAGAAAGAGGTAAGGAAGGTGAGCTAAGGAATAAATAGAGTACTACGCACGCAAAGCCTGCTTAGGATGTGGAAAATAAGAACACTTCATTAAAGATTGCAAATAACGATAATTAGATATCAAGAAAGCTTACGTCTAGACTAAGGCGCCCAAGGAAATTAAGATCGCCATGGCCCAAGTAGAATAAGCAAGAGACACCGTGACAGAAGAGACGATCATAAAAAGAATCTAGAAAGAATAATACTAGATATATGGAAGCCACACGCACCTCAGACAAGAATGTGAAATTCCGTATTAGCAAGTTAAGAATCATCTAGTAGGATGACCTAGTAATATAATCACTATAATATAAGAAGCAGCAGTTCGACAACACAACGCAGAAACCGAAAAGGAAACACAAAAATTCTATGAGATTATAGAACAAGAAGGTGGACCATTCTACAAGGAAGACCAGAAATTCAGATAAAGGAAGAATTAAGAGATAATAGAGGGCAAGAAGCTTATGTCTATAATGATCATATAGCACGTACGCTGGGGACACTATTAGATATACGGATCAGAGTACCACGTAGGGGAATACTATGTTACTAAACACTAGGAAGTCATCTTAGGAGACGGAATATATAAATGCTGATAAGTGCTACAGTTAGCAGGAAACAAGCAGCATAGAGAACTAAGTAGACAAGGACTAGCTATATAGATAAATGAGATTTATTAACAAATGCCTACGCTAGTTATAAGTAATATAACGTACTATCACCCCGTCAGACACCTGGAATTGGGATGGGATTAGAACAGAAAGAATGAAGAAACCCCTTTGCTAATACTATAGGTACAAGATAATAATGCCATAAATAAAACGATAAGAAAGGAATGCTGGATATATGCAGCCTTTAACTATATAGGAAAAAACTATAGATAAAATAAACACGCCATACGTGTCGAAGGACTAAAGACAAGAAAAGTATTATAATAATTAGTAAATAAAAAGGAACTTGACCTGCAGCAAGAACTGGTTTATATAGATTTAGAAGATAAATTATAGGACCCAAACTCAGATCGACATAAGCAATTGTTATGGGATAAATACTAGATAGGATGTTGACAACACTAGGTCGAACGCTGCTAAAAGAGATGGTTAGCTACAGACTCACACAAAAAACTCACATATTAAGAATGTTTCTTAGGATGGAAATGTTAGGATTATAGAGAACAAGCTAGAAACGCACATAAGATGCTTGATAGAGAAGCATGCTAACTCCAGAGATACCTAATCCACAGATCTAAAAGGGAAACACTAAAGAAATGACTGCCACTTAGGAGTCAACTGCAGACAAAAAACTAGAAGGCCAGTAGACTATAACCAAGCCACTAGAGGGCTAAGAACTAAAGGTTAGAAATAATATAATACTTATATACACATAACTAAACTAGAGGAAACATGAAAATAAGCTATATATAAATATATATATTAACAGTAATTAGATACTAGCGCTTATAAATAGTAGGGCTAGCAAGACACTTATATTAAATAAGTAGATATAGAGATACTAGATACTAACTAGAGTTTTAGATAAACCTATATAAGTAAGACACGTAGATAATAGTCTAATAGTATTTAGAAAAAATCTAATTAATCTTAAAATAAGGAATGTAACTATTAAAGTAGCAGATTACACAGATAACTACCGTATTAAAATTATAAATCTAGGTAGTAAGAATTTTATCTTAGGATAGGACTAGCTAGTATAATAGAATTTACTAATTAATTAGAAAATAAAGTCTATAAGAACTAGGAGAGACTATTATAGATAAATAAAAGCTATAATATAAATAAAGAAAATAACTTTTTATAATACCACGTTTATTATACTAAACGAATATTAAGAAGAATTTAGAGAATAGTTCTTTAAGGAAGTTAAAGACTAGTTACTAGAATACTAGAATTAGGACTACAAAATCACGCTTAAGGAAGAAATAGATTTGAAACTAGAATTATTATACCAAGTACCCATACACCAGCAGAAAGAATTACGAAAATTCTTATAAAAAAATTAATAAAAAGGATATATATAAATAAGTTAAAGTAAGATAGCATCACTAATACTCTTTATACTAAAAAAAAATAGAAAGCTAAGATTATATATTAATTATAGATATTTTAATAAAGCTATAGTTAAGAATTGCTATCTAATATTACTAATTTTAGAACTTATAAATAAACTCAGAAGAGCAAAGTGGTTTAGCCTTTTTAATATTAAGAATAAATATTATTAAATATAAATAGCTAAAGGACACGAATAGATAACAGTATTTAAAATAAGATATAAATTATTTAAATATCTAGTTATGCTAATAGGACTCACTAATGCACCAATAACATTCCAGACAATTATTAATTATATACTAAGAAAATATCTAGATATATTTATAATAGTATATTTTAATAATGTACTTATATACATAAATGGAATACTAAAAGGATATATTAAGTATATTAAAAAGATATTACAACAGCTTAAGGAACACAAGCTATATATTTAAACAGAAAAATATATATTCTATAGAATAGAAATTAAGTTCTTAGAATACTTAGTATCTTAAAACGGAATAGTAGTTGACTTTAATAAAGTAAAAGATATACTATCTTAGTCTACACTAATAAACACTAAAGAAGTTTATTTTTTTCTTAGATTTATAGAATTCTGTTAATAATTTATTAAGAATTACTTAAAAATCACAGCACCCTTAACAGAATTACTGAAAAAAGATTAATAATTTAAGTAGAAATAGTGCAAGGAAAACGCTTTCATAATATTAAAAAAAATATTCTAATAACTACTAATATTAAAGATATTCGATTTATGGCTTTAAATGGAGATATATATAGATATATTAGATAAAGCTATAGAAGCTATTCTATTATAAATATAAAATAATAAGTATAAACACTTAGTAGACTTTCTATCTTATAAACTCACAAGTGCCAAGTTAAATTACGATATTTATAATAAGAAACTATTAGTAATAGTTTAAGTATTTAAGAAATAAAAACACTACTTAGAAGAAGCTAAATACTAGATTATTATATATTTAAATCACAAAAATCTAACGGCATTTATAATAACTAAGAAGTTAAATTAATAATAAGTTAGATAGTAGGAGCTAGTTTTTATACTTAACTTTTAAATACTCTATAAATTAGAAAAAGAAAATATAATAGCTAACATACTCAGTTAAAGAGCAGACTATATAAGAGATATACTAGAAGTCTATAATATAATACTTAGGTAAAAACCAGACGGATCTCTAGAAAGCTTATAAATAGATATTAAGATAATAGTTATTATTAAGAATATATAGCAAAAACGGATTAGAGAATACAATTATAAATAACTATAATAGCATGAAACAGGAACTATTTTCGTACTAAAAGTATTATAGACTAAACTTATTAAGGACTAATACTCAGCTAAATTGCACGGACATTAAGAAATTAAAAAAACTATAGAACAGATTAACAGGCATTTTTAAATTCCTAGAATATAAAAAAAAATTAGAATTATTCTTTTAGAGTGCATTAAGTATAAAAAGAATAAAGTATTAAGATATAAAGAATACGGACTTATGTAACTAATTCCTTTACTAGACCTACTATAGGAATCAGTTATAATAGACTTTATTATAGAAATACCAATAACAACCACCTTTTAAGGCTAATAGTATGATATGATATTAGTTATAGTAGACTAACTTATAAAATACGCATACTTTAAACTAACGTAGATAGAGGTTAAAGCAGACGAATTAGTAACTATACTCATTAGACTACTAATAGCATAACATAGATTACCATAAGAATTTATCACTAATAGAAACAAATTATTCACATTAACATTCTGGAAGATGTTTATAGGAAAACTAGGGGCTGAACATCGTCTCTTAACAGCATTTCATCTATAAATAAATAGGCAGACAGAACGGACAAATCAGACACTAGAATAATACCTACAAATATATGTTAATAAATAATAAGATAATTGGATTAACTTACTACTGATGGCTAAGTTTATATATAACTCTGTAAAGTCATCAACCATAAGAAGATCACTATTCTTTGTAAATTATAGTTATAAGCCTACAGCTTATCAAGAACCACGGAAATTAGACAAGATATCGGAATTAGCAAGAATAAAGGTCGAGAAGTTGCAATAACTTTATTAAGAAATAGTAGAAAAAATTACCCAGAAAGGAGGCCTCAGTAAGCAACAGAAAGATAAATCTAGAGTTAAGGGACTAATTTTTAAGGAGGGGGATAGGGTTTTCCTACTATAAAAAAATTTAGAAATAAAATAACCATCGAAAAAACTAGATCACATCAAATTGGGACCATTCAAGGTTAAATGATGAATAGGATTTGTAAATTACGAACTACAACTACCCAAGGACATGAGAATTCACTTAGTTTTTCATGTTTCGTTATTAGAACCAGCACTACAAAACGCTAAACTATAGACAAGACTCAAACTTAAGGAAGACATGACTAAGTATGAAGTCTAGAAGATTCTAGACTACCAGCAGTTTAGGCGTCAGTGGAAATACTTGGTTAAATAGAAGAGTTACGGACCTGAAGAGGATACATGGGAGCTAGTTAGGAACTTAAAGAACAGTTCAGAGCTGATTGACTAGTATCATTGGATAAGCCAGCAAACGCTTACTCTAGAGACGCATCCAATAAATAGAAAGAATGCAAGACGTTCTACTCAAGACCCGAGAAATAGAGCGAGCCGATATCAGACGCTGCGGGTTACAGTATGCGAGCTTTATAGCCTCAAAAACAAGCCTCTTCCTCCTTAAGAGCTTGGACCTCACAAATTGAAGCCATTTCTTGATTAAACATTTCCTTCTCTTTTGAATCCACTTTCGCGAGCTCACAACGAAGCCGGAGGGCACAGGAACGGGCCTCCAGGGCATCCTCTTCAGCTTTCTCAAGCTGACGACGGAGTTTGTCCTTATCACGATCAAGACAATCCTACTCCGGTTACGAAACAATTAAATCGCATTTTACGTTGCGATCGTTACAAGCTAAGCAACGACCAGAACTCAGGTTCACGAGACAGTCGTTGCCTTGACGGGAACAATTTGAGCAAGGTGTCAGCATATGACAGGGTTCGTTACGGATTCGAGAAGCTAGGCGGCGAGCACGTATTAGAGACGACTCAGGACGTGTCATCGTTGGGGAGCTGGGCAGGGAAGAAAGGAAGTCAAGAGTCTTACAGTCTAGAACACAGAGCGGAAGACCTGCTGCCTTTATACTGCTTATAGAAGAAAGAAACTATCTTCCAAGACAAAGACTTGGAAGGAGGGGATAGTGTTACGGACAGTAACAAAAAGGCAACTGCACCCAAAGAGCTGAAGGAACTGGCAACAACGGCCAATGAAGCTCTAGAATAGAAACGTATGTTCGAGCTTGAAAGGAAGAATTACAAGCAGGCACGGGACACATTAGCGTAGGCCAAGGCACGGGCCAAAAAGCGAGAACAGAGATACAGAACCATGTGGACGGATCCGGAGCATCCATCCACGTGATAAAGTATGGCTTGGCAGACAGAGGCAGAGTGAGGTAATAAAACCTCTAGCAGCTCTAGCAGCCTCTAGTAGTATCCAACATACTACCAACAAGTATATAATATACGCACAGAGGATCTACTATAAGTATGAGGCGTTAGACGGCTCGTGGTTACTTTTAATTCTTTATAGTTACTCTAAAATTAAGATTCACACCTTAAGTGAAATAGTTTAATACTATTCTGTTAAATCTTAACTTACTATATTACTTTTTCTTATCTCTACTAAGTTAACTAACTTCTACTAAGTCTAATAAGCTATTTGATTCGGAAGTAAGAGAACTAATTAATTATTATAATAATTAATTAAATAGCTTATTACTAGTATAATTTATATTAATAAGTTAGTAACTTATAACAGTTAACTACCACGCGCTTAATAAAATTTCTAAGAAAAATAAATACTCTCTTCCCCTAATTTATAAAACACTTAGCTAGATTAGTAAAATAAGATAGTATATTAAGCTTAATATTTTTATAGCCTTTTATAAAATTTATATTATAGAAAGAGATAAATAGCTAACGGTTTTTATATAAAATTTAGACTCTTTAAATAACTACTTACATCTTTTAAACTAGTAAAAGCCTTTAATATATTTTAGTAATATATAAACTAGACCTTATAAGAATATCTTAATAAGTTTTATTTAGCTTTTTTTAATAATATATTTATTTACTCTTTAAGCTTACTAGAGTAGTATTACTAGTAAATTAATCTAATACTAAAGAAACTTAATACTATAAGTTTATATCTAGATATTAAGAAATATAAATTTAAAACTAAGAGCATGAAATATCTAGGGTTTATTATTAAAGTAAAATAAGAAATTTAAATAGATTCTATTAAGATAAAAGTAATTACTAAGTAGCAGCTTTTAATAACTATAAAAAAAGTTAAAAGCTTTCTTAGATTCACTAATTTCTATTATTAGTTTATTAAGTCTTTTTTTGAAATTATTGTTCTACTTATAAGACTTATAAGTAGCATACTGTTCTAATAGACTAATAAAAATAAATAGTATTTAATAAACTAAAAAAGATTTTTATATTAAAACTAGTACTATCCTAATTTAATTCTAAATATAAGACTATTTTAGAAGCTAACTTTTTAAATTATATAACTAGAAAAGTTCTTTCACAATACAGTGATAATAATATACTATATTTATATATATACTTTTTAAAAAAAAATATATCTATAGAGTATAATTATAAGATACATGATAAAGAACTTCTTATAATTATTTATTATCTAAAGGCATGAGATGCTTAATTACGGTTTATTAAAAAATTCTAGATTATTACTAATTATAAGAACTTTAAGTACTTTATAAGGCTTTAAAAATTAAGTAAAAGATATACACACTAGTAGTTATTCCTTAGCTAATATAATATAGAGATTTAATATAAGTTAGAGAAAGAAAATATATAAGCTAACACACTATTAAAATATAAATAAAATTATTTAAGTAAAGAAGATAATAAAAGACTAAAAAGTTATATAATTTAGCTACTAAAGTTAGTAATTACATGTTAGAAAGAAGAGCTTAAATTAAATAATAATAAACAAATAGTATAAGCTTTCTCTACTTAAATTGGTTTTTTAATAATTATAAAAGATAGTATAACTAAAGTCTAGAAGTCTTATATCTAGGAGTCTTATAATAAGCTTAAATAAAGATAGTATAATATAATATTAGATAATAAAGTATACCTAAAAGCAGTATAAGTCCTCTATAATTAGAAATAGAGATTTTTTTTAAAGCTTAAACTAAAAGTTTCGCTAGCTAAGTATACAATTAATAAAAATAAAATCTTTTATTATTAGAATAAAAAGTAGGTACCTAACTTAGAGCTATTAAGGATATTAATAATTTACTAAATTTATTTATTATAAGTAACAGGACTCCTAGGACGGCAGAGCACTTATTTAATATTAATAAGAAATTACTTTTAACTAGAGATATTAAACTATATACGGTATTATATTTAAAATTATAATATTTATAATTATATAAAGCTATAGAGAGATTGCTAGTAAGGGCTATTATACATATTATCTATTTCTAATTATATTTAGAAAGAGATTTTAATAAATTTTATAACTAAATTACTAGAAAGTAATAGCTATATAGTTTTATTAGTAACTACTAATAGACTAAGTAAGAACATAACTTTCTACCCTCTTCTAAATATAGATATTAAAATAGTAATATAAGTTTTTATCTATAAGATTATTACTTACTATTAGATTTCTAATATTATAGTATTTAATTATAGTAGTTAATTTATCAGCAAGTTCTAAACTAAGCTTTATAAAATTCTAAGAATTAAAAGACAATTATTAACAGCGTTTTATCTATAAATAGATAGTTTAATAAAAAAAATAAATAGTATAATTAAGATTTATCTTTAAGTATTTATTATATAAGACTAAGTAAACTAAGCAAAGCTCTACCTAATAGCTAAAATTATAATAAAAAAAAGAAATACTATTTTAATAGAAATAAGCCTATTCTTTTTTTAGTATAAATATAATATAAAATTGCTATAAGTGGATATTAGAACTAGGTATAATATAACAGCTTAAGACTTAAAAACTAGTACTAAAGAAATTATAGAAAAGCTAAAGAAGTATATTAATTTAGCATAAGTAACTATAACTAAAGCATAATAAAAAAAAAAATAAGTAAACTAATATTAAAATAAAGCTTTATAATTATATATTAGAAATAAGGTATAGCTAAAGCTTAGTAACTAACTCTCTACTAAATAAAAAAATAAAAAGCTAGACTAAAAGAATACTAAATATACTATAGAAAATATAATTAGTTTATACACTATAAAGCTAAATACGTCCTTAAAGATAAACCTAATGTTTTATATAAATAGACTATAGCTAGTAAGTAATAACTTATTACTAAGCTAGTTTATAAATAACTTTTAGTTATTATTAATTTAGATAAATAACTATAAAGAGCACGTAGTATAGAATATTATTATTAAAATATAAATAAAATAAGAGCAAGGCTACTAGCTATAATATAAAATAAAATAAAAAAATTATATATTAATAACTATAGAGTTAGTAAGCTAGCTAGAAGATATAATAATATTAAATTATTAAAAGAAGTATATAGCGTTTTTATAAAGAGGTAGGTATAAACTTTTACTAGTAAATTACTAATAAGAGCTTTAAAAGAAGCTATAGTAAATAGAATCTAAAATAGGCTTATAAAAGCCTTTTAGTAAACAATTCACTAAAGAGCCCCTACCTAGTTTATAAGAAAGAGAGTAATATAATAGACTAGAGCTTAAAATAGTTAACTAAGATAATTATTTTAACTTTAACTTTATACATAACTATATGACTTTAGTGACTTAATAGAGATTAGCTATTAAGTCTCTATAGCATACGTAGTTAACTCTTTATTAAATCTACTTTATTTATATTTAATTACTATTATTGGTTTGGATCCTTACATAAAGCTTTTTAGCACACTCTATAAACTTTACTTTAATATGTTAGTACTTTTTATAAGCTATTAGCTAGTACTCTACTTAACATCAGCTATAGTATAAAGGATTTCTGTTTTCTTTATAAGAGGCTACTAAAATTACGTTATACTTTTGCTCTACTAACACCTTGTCTATATATACTAAATCTAATATTGTTAATAGTGTCACAAAAGTATTTAAGAGCAAGATCTTGTTCCTTAGTAAGTAGCTGGTTTGTTTTAGGGCACGTTTTGTGGTTGTAGCCCCCTTTGTACGCGCGTTTAAGGCGTTAGTAGGGTAGGTTATGGTTGCGAGCGAACGCGGCAATGTTCGGGTTGGGCACCGTTTTAAGGGATTTCACTGCCTCATCAATAAGCTCACAAGTTCTGTGGTACTCTGTGGACTTTGCCATGTACTTTAACGTAAAATTTGCATGGGAAACCCATACAAAACGCACGCGCTGGTACAAAAGGTTGTCGCGTTGGTACGCGTGATCGTTGAGCCTAGGATGATCGTTGAGCTCGTCGGCCCGTGCTTCGCACGGGCATTTTCGCAGAAAATTTCGACAGAACTGGAAGGGCCCGAGTAATCGGCGATGATCATCTCAACAACGGCCAAGGCGTTACGCCCGTAGTCGTAATGGTGATCTGTGGAGCGGCAACGCCAGTGTAGGTGTCATCGGCACGAAAGGCGGAGACGCCGAAGAAGTCGTCTACGACCCTAGTGCGTGTTACGCGCACGGCGAATTCGGGCTTGGCATAATGAATATGTTTGGCGGCTTTGGGGGTTTTTGAAAGAGTATCACCAGCTTTGTCCAAAAACGGAGCCAGTAGACGAGTATGAGGATCGAGTGAAGCTGTATGAGCTCTATCACCACCTCAATCATTATGCGCTCTTCGGAAGAGGATATCGCAGTGGTTCTGTGAGTATTATGAAGAGCTTGGTCCGAAAGTACGGCGAGTAGGCGTATTGATGGATCCCCGAAATTGGACATGATGGAGCAGCAAAATGTGAAGGCTATTCGACCATTTCTTTAACTACATTGAGCGCGTACGTGCCATGACCGTGGCACAAGTACAAGGGCAAAACTAGCATTACATAGTAAGCATTCCTCCCGTGTCCATATACATATCCGTGCATGTTTTATCCAACGCCTTGCTAAATCCTAGAAGTTATATCGTACCATTCGTACTGGTATAACGCCATCATGGCAGTTCGGCAGATTCTGCCTTCGCCGCTGCAAGATGCGGATCGTGTGGCGAATACGGCAGCTCTGCTCTTGTTCCAGGCTCCAACTCATAACGATATACGGTCTTCTCCGGCGGGGTAGGCCCTCTCGTCTCCGTCTCTTCTACCTTTGGCTGTTCTTGTCTCGCATTCCTCCCAGCTGTTCTCCTTGCAAGCATGAAGCCGAGGCCTACTAACGCGAGGCCTCCAATTCCTGCACTAACACCAATTCCAGCTTTCGCACCAGTTGAGAGACCGTCGTCATCGCCTTGAGAAGACGGGGAGGTTGCGATGGGCCACGGTGCAGAAGAAGCGGCTGCTGTGTTCGGTATCGCGCCGCGGAATTCGAACGGTATGAGCTTGACTTTCTTATCGTCCTTGCAGCAGCTTGTGTCGACGCCGCAGCACCACCTAAGGGACCCCGCGGTGCCGTCGCAGGGTGTCATAATAGCGCCTGTTGTGCCCTGTATGACCGACCGTCAGCATTCGCCCCAGGCCCCCATGATATCGTCACACCACCCCCCCACCGCAACCCAGCCCCCTACCAGCTACCAAAATGGGAAATTGGGATGGAGAGACTCACATTCCCGCTCGTCCAGTCGTCGGAACACACGTCCAAGCACAACCCTTTCTTCCAATCCTGCTCAGTGCACGTCTCTCTCCAATAGCTCACTTGCAATGTCCCGTGATTGAGTACCTTATTTTGACATATTCCGTTTGGTAAGCATACGTCGTTTGTTCGGCCGTCTTTGATGTCGCCGCCGGAGAGATTTGTTCGGTTTAACGCGCAGCAGATAGTGTGGAGAGGCGAAGTGGTGTCGTTGGAGCAGCGCATGTGCTCAGTTGCATCTCGACTGTACGTCTCGTTTCCTGTGGGCCAGTAACATGTTGCTGATCCAGTAGAGAAAAGCGTTGCTAACGCGGCGAGGGTAATGGGGAGGGCCAACATGTTGTTATCCGCTATCGAAGTCGAGGAAGAGCCAAATCCTTTGAAATGACCATGACCGGGACCCATCGCATATTTATTTGAGCGCATGCATGCCCGTCAGCCTCCTCGGCTTGTCGAGCTAGCTGGCCTACTCCACAGCCCAGAGGCCAGTCACGGAGATGAATGCCTTGCACAGCCTGTATGGCCCACCTGCCAAATCGCAGTAAATATGTTTGGACATCGTGCGACTGAACCAATCGTCAAGAATTGTGAGCGAAGGCCTTGGTTCAAATAAGCCTAAGACCTCCAAGCACTAGGGCAATTTGAGGGAATAATAGGAACGACAGGATTCAGTAGGGGCCGCACATATTAAGGGGAGGATCGGCCCTTGCTGACAAGGCCCGAGGAGGCGGTCACCAACTAGGCCCCCACTCGTACTCTGGAACGCGCAGTAGTGCGTCGTTACTACGTGCCTGTACTTCCGAGTCCAAACGAGTCCACCGTCAGCTTCAGTAGGCAGTTTTTATTGTTGGGAATGCTGTGAATGTGCGCATTTTCTGTGTTGCACTTGAGAATTTGCGAGTACGAGTGTTGGGCACAAGAAGCGAAGGAATGAGCGACTTCGCTTGTCATTGGCTCTGCTAACGAATTAGACAGGCTGACCTACCGCTAGCGCATTGTTGAAGTGCACACTAGCCTTCCTCTTTGGGATGGTTCAATGGGGTTACTTTTGGCATGTTCTGAGTAGTGACATTAAGGTGGAATCCAGAGATGACGTCGGGTTAAGCTTCGGCGGTATGTTCCAGGCGTTTCCCTACGAGGAGTCCCCTCGAGAACGCTAGGAAGGTTAAGGTCGGTAACTTGCCTTGGCGACGACATGAGGCTAATGTGGTATTGCCAGGAATTAAGAAAGGTCATTGTCTAGCCTTGAAGATAACAATATCACTCTCTGAAGCTTCTCGCTTTGTTCTAATCGGACGATAGGAGTTCATAAACCAGCTACAGGATTGCTGGTGACAGTACTGGAAACCAGTATGCACGGAAACATACAGTTAAATAAATAGGATAGTTCGCGCCTAATGCGTGTTCGTCGAATGTGCTTCTAAACGCACTGTGCAGTGGAACAATACCTCGTCCGCAACATATAGGTCTTCTTACTAGTAGAAACAAGGGTACAGTCCTTCAAAATCGCGAGGGCATTCTCTGCCCCTCTCCTTACTCCCGAGCTCCGATTTTGCGCGTGTCACAGACGAGAACGGTGGGAAACTCAGAGCAGACAGTAGGCACTGTAGAAGGCAGAGCATAAACACGTATAGGCTTGAGGAGTCGAAGTCGACATCAAAAGGGAGCGTGGTTATGTAACATGATGTACGGAGGTACCAGGGCTAAGTATTTGCAGACTGCCTTTGGCAGAACAGAGGGATAATTACGGGGACGGTTAGCAAGTGAAGCGACAAAACTAAAATCGAGTTCCCAACCAACCATAGCAGGTATGGAAAACATGGAATTTTACCAGCGAAAACAGGCCAAAATGCATTTGTACAATGACCTAGAGGTAATACAGAGTGAATTGTCTAGCACGTGATGTTGTGTACCTGTCGCACACCTGCCGCAAGCGACAATAACGTACAAATAGTTCAAAAAGCTCTCTTACTTACTCAACCTCACCTTTAACAACAACAATAACAACGATGTAAGAATCTTCTATTGCCTTTTAGTCTTTATATAAACTTATTTTATAGAACTCTTATTCTATATAACACTATTATTACTACTACTATTATTACTACATTTAACTAGAATCCCGTCCTATATATAGAATAGTAGTAGTTAGTACTACTAGCTTATAGTTTATAGGCAAAAGCTATATTAGCTTTTTTTTAGCTAAAATATAGAGTACGTACATAGTAGTATAACTTTTATTTAAATATTAATATATTAGCTTTTGTATATTAAAACCGTCTTTATATAATTTTATAAAAGAGTAATAAAGTAATTATATAATACTTACTATAGTACTTACTTAAGCTTTTATTTTTTTCTAAAATATTATTATATTAAGAAATACTTTAATAGAGTATATACTAACTATAAATATTATAACTATACTAGTGACTATTTTATATAAAAAAAAGATAATAATAAGTTAAACAGTAGTTTTCTATACTTGCTTTTACTAATAGAACTTAGTAATAAAATTAGTATAATAGTAATACCTATTTTATTAAAAAAAACCTTTTAAAAATAATACTTTAAAACAGTATTATTTTAGCTTAAGTATATATAAACGTTTTTTTTCTTTATTTTTATATACTTATTTATAAAAAAATATTTATAGTACTAGTATACACTTAGTTACTAAAAGTTGTTGGTAATACTTAAATAAAGCTTATACTTTTATATTATATTTAAAATTAGTAACTTTGTATATAAAACTAAATTAAGCTATTATATATATAAAATAATAAATTAAATTAAATTAAATTAAACCTTATATAAAATATACTAGCTTTTATTTTTTACTTATATTTTAAAGTTTATAAAAACTAAAAGCTTTAAACTCTAGTAATTTTAACTTTTAATTATTAAATAATTTAAATAATACTTAATTTTATTTATATAATATAGTTTTCTACTTTATAGTAGTTTGTTTTACTTGTTTTTTTATTTTTAAATCTTTTTTTTACTTTATAAACTTAACTAGAAAATTTTTAACTAATTTTTTAATAAAACTTTTCTAAACCTTTTAAAAATAAAAAATATATTTGTATAGTTATTACTCTTTTTTTTTAAAGTATTTACTATTAACTAATATTTTAGTATAATAGCTTTTAGTACTTTTTAAAAAGTATATTATACTATTTTTATTAATATTAATAGTAAAGTATTTTAAAGGTTTTAAAATTACAAAAAAAATAATTTATATAATTTTACTATAAAATATTTAAATAAAGTTATTAAAGTTATTAATTATAAAACTTAGTTTTTAAATATGTATTTTGTTTATAAAATAGTTGTAGAAAAACATAAAATAGTATTATATCTACATAAAATTTTATATTTAATAAACTTGTTTTATTTTAAAATATTATTATAAACTTTTTTATATTATATAAAGTAAATATTAAGTAAAATTAGTTGTTTTATAACTAAAAGTTTATAACTTAAAAATTATAATGTTTTTTAAATTAATTGTTATTAACTTATTTAAATTATTATTTAATTTTAAGTTTTTATATAAAATAGTATTAGTAATAAGTTTATTTAGTATAGTTAGATTTAAGTACTAAAAACAAATATACTTTTTTTATTACATTTAAATTAAATGTTTTATTAATTATAATTAGCTAAACTTTTTAAAATTATATAAAAATTATAAGTTAAAACTAAATACTATAGTTTAAATAAAAAATATAAAAAAATATTTAAAATAAAATTTTCTTATTTTAAAGTAATATATTAAAATATTTTAATTTTTATTATACGTTGCTAGTATTATACAAATTAATATTATAAAAAATTTATAAAAAAACTATAATTTAAGTAAAAAATTGAATTAATATTAAATTAATTAGTATATTAATACTATTAACTATATTTACTTTAAAATTACTAAATTACTAAATTACTAAATTACTAAATTACTTCAAATAGGTAACTTTTATATATATAATTAAATATAAAGTTTTTATTTACTAGTTTTATACTTTAACTAGTACTATAAAAAAAGTTGAAAATTAAACTTATTTTAAATATATGTTTAAGCTTTTTATTAAAGTTAAAAAATATAGACTAAAAAATAAGGATATATAATTTTTTAAAGAAAATAAAATAGCTAATTTTATTTTAGATTTTGAAAATTAAAGTATACTTTAACTTTACTTAAATACTATAAATAAAAAATATATATTAATTACTTAATTTTTAATACTATTTTTATTAAATAAAGTTATTTATAATAAAAAAAAACTTTTAGTTTTATATATAATTTTTTTGGTACTTATATATAGTATATATAGATTACTAATAATAACATTAAGTTAGTTTTTTATTTTTAAATTAAATATAAGTTTTATATTTATATAAATTATAAATTTCTTTTTAAATAATAAGAATATAAAAATAGTAAAAAAGAAACTTAATTAGTAAAATTATTTTTTAAAAAAAGATTTTAAAACTAAAAACTTTAAAAGTAGTTCTACTTTTAATTAAATATTTATAAAATTAACATATTATATAATAACACTTAAGTATTAATAGTAAAAAACCTTTTAACAATTATTAATACTAGGCTTTAATTTATTAATTTATTATACTAGTATTATATAAGTAGTAGTTTTTAAATTAAAAACTTAATTTAAATAAAGTTTAAAGCTTATAATAAGTATTTACTAAATTAATAGTTTTTACTTTATAATTTAATTACATATAATATAGTTATTACTATATACTTTTTAAAGTATTAGAAATTAGTATAACAAAAAATAGTTATATAAGTAAGTATTTTCATATATGCTTAAATAATATATTATAAATATATATTAATATATGTATAAATTTCAACTTTATATAGCTTTAGCTTAAAATAACTATTAACAAACTAAATAAAATTTAGTTTAAAAATAGTATGAACTTTTTAGGAATACTAAAAGTTCTTTTTTATTACTTAATAGCTTTAGTATTAATTATATAATAAGCTTAACGTAATTGATTTTATATAATAATATAAATTTCTTTACTAAAAATAATTACATAAATATTTTTGTTTATATTTATTAATTACCTTTTTTTAAACTTTTAAGTAATAAGTTTATATACAAATTTATTAACTTACTATTATTTAATTTCATAAACTTTTTATTAAAAACTTAATTTAAAATAAAATTATATAAGTATATATTTTCTAATCTAAAAGCTTTTATTTTTAAGTATATATAATATATTTCTATTTTTAAAGTTAATTTTAAAAAATAATGTTTAAATTTACTTTTGAACTTATTTTTTTAACTTTTATAAAAAGCTACTATACTATTTTTTTTAGCTTTTAACATACTATTATAATGTATAAATATTAATATTAATATTATATTATTTTTTAAAGTATTTAGTAATTTATTTAAATATAAAACGTTTATAAAATAGTATAGTTATTTTAAGTTAATACTTATTTAAGTTAATTAAAATTAGCTACTTATAGTATATTAACTATAATATAAAAATTATTATTAAAAAAGTTTTTTAAGTATAATAAGTGTATTTTATTTATACATATATAAAATAACAATTATTATAATATTTTATTAAAATAAAATAAATAGAGTTAAAATATAAGTATATAGAATTTAAATAAAATTATTATAAGTTAATTAAAAGGCTTTTACTTACTTATATGTTATATAGAAAAGTTATGTAAACTTAACTATATACTATATAAAATAAAGTATAAGTTTCTTAAAGTAAGTAGTATACTATTATACTACGTTAAAAGTTTTAGTAATTATGTATTCTATATACTTATATTAACACAGGTTATTTTTTAATAATATAAAAATATAATAAGTAATAATTTAACTAATTTATTATATAACTTATTTCTAAAAAATAAAGAAAAAATAAGTACTAAAACTTAACTATATAAAACCAAAAAAATGCCTTTTTTAATAATTTTTTTTTTGTTTATAGTTACTTAATATTTAAATTTATTATAACTACTTAGATTTTATTAGTTTTAGTTATTTTTATTATGTTACGTAAATTTTGTATATAAAATATTATATTTCCTAGATTTTTATTTTTATATATTTTATTTTAGTTAAAGTAATTATAAAATTACTTATTACTATATTTACTTTTTACTTACCTAGTATCTTATTTTCTACTATTTATTACTTTTCTTTTACTTTTGCTTTATTTTATTTTACTTTACTTTACCTTAAACCTATAAATATAGTTTAATTTATTACTATTAATTAAAGTAGCTAAAATAAGACAAAAGTGTTATTTAGAAGGTATATTTTATAATATAAAAATAGGTTCTTTTCTATTTTCTATTTTCTATTTTTTTTCTTTATTTTACTTTAACTATATTTCTTTTACTTTACTATTTTACTTATTTTTCTACTAAATTTTAAATGTTTATTGCCTTATTTATTTTTTAAATATATCTTTTACTTAGCATTTCTTTCTCTAAAGTTAAGAGTGTTATAATAAGTAAAATTAGTTTAAAAAATTTATTAAAAAATCCTGTGAAAATAGGTTTAAAAATAATATAATAGAAATTAATAACTTTATTATACTTACACTTTTTATTTCTTAAATAAATTGTTTCTATAACTAAATATAAATAATATAAGTTAAGTAAGTTAATATCCTAAGTTCTACTTTTAAAATAAATTAGTATAGTAACTTATAATAAATATTATTAAGTATAAATAAAATAAAACTAGCTACTACTTTTTTTAATATACTAATAGTAAAACATTTTATAAAATTTATAACTCTTAGTTTTAAAAAGTAAAAAAACTACCCTTAATTAAGTATATATAGTACTTATATGTATTAAAAGTACTTTTATTTAATATAAAAGTAAAAATGTGTAACCTAATTCTAAATATATTTATAGTATACCTAAAAATATTCAAAGCTATTAAAACTTTTTATATATTTTTATAGCTAATATATATAGTATATATATAAAGAGCTTAAACAAAAATTTACTTTACTAATTTCTTTTAGAAACTATTTTTTTTAACTTTAAATAACTAGTATACTTTACTTAAGTTTTTATAGTAATATAACTAGCATAAATATAAATATAATAAAATAAAAAATAAAAATAATTATTTAATACAAATATATACCTTTAGTTTAAAAAAATAAGTAAGTTAATAGAATTTAATATATAAAAAGAGTTTAGAAAAAAAAATATTTTTAAGTTAGTATTTTTTTTAATATAATATTTATTAGTATTTAATAAAGTATAGAAAATCTTTTAGTAACTATATTTTAAAAAAAAAATTTATTAAGCAATACATTTATTTTTAATAATAATAGTAATAAAGTTCTAGAAATACAAATTTGTTTTATAAAAGATATATAAAGAAATTATAGAACTTTATATATAGTAAAAGGTTTATTTTTAAAAAAAAATTAAAAGTAACTATTAACTATTTTTTACTAATAAACTATAATACATTTTTTATAAGAAAACTACTATTTTTATTAAAAACTTAGTAATATTTATTATTACTATAAATTTTATAATAAATGTATTTAACATATATACTACTATTTACTAAATTCTTATAATTTGTTTTAAGCTAAATCTAGTTTACACACTTATTAAAAAAAATAAGTATACTAAATAAACTCTTTTACTAAATAATAATATTAGTAGAGGTTATAAGTTATTTTATTTTATTAAGTTTATTTAATAAACATTTAGAATACTAGTTTTTATATACTAGTTATAAAAAAACTAATTAAAATTTATTATATTTAAAAAAAAGTATTTATTAAAGTAAATAGTATATTTTGCTAATTATAATAATATTATATTACTTAAATACTAGGTAAAGCTAATATATATATATATAGAAATAATAACTACTTTATAGAAAAGTAAATAAAATTTACTAAGTATTATAACTTTAATATATTTTACTAGTTTTATATAATACTAAACTATAAAGAAATTATAATAAAAACTTTTATTTACTATTTTTACTTTAATAATTTTAACTTCTATAGTCTTTTTTAGTAAAAGAGTAATATATTCTAAAAAAACCACTTTAATTTTATTACTATTAAAAATAAGATCTAAGAATTAATAAAGAAAATTTAGTAAGTAGATATAAAAGCTGAAAAATATATCTCTAAGTATATTAATAAAAATTACATAAAGAAAGATAGTAGTTCATAATAAAAAAGCTAAATAAACTTTTTAAAAATAGTAATTTCCTAATATAACTTATTAAGTAGAAAGACTTTTACTATACATTATTTACTTATATTTATTATAATTTTTTAAAGTAAGATTTTTTAGTAAATACTTTATTTTAGCCTACTTCCTTTTAAAGTAATTAAAGTAAAAAAGTTATAAAAAGCTTAATTTATGTATATTAATATTATAAGTTGCTAACTTACTAATGTAAATTATACTAGTAATAAGCTGTCTAATTACTTATATAATACTTAGTAGTTCCCTTACTTCCGGATTAGATAGCTTATTAGACTTAGTAGAAGTTAGTTAACTTAGTAAAAAGTAAGAAGAAAGTAATACAGTAAGTTAAGATTTAACAGAATAGTATTAAACTATATTACTTAAGATATAAATCTTAATTTTAGAGTAACTATAAAGAATTAAAAGTAACCGTGAGCTGTCTAATGCCTTATACTTATAGTAAATCCTCCGTGCGTACATTCTGTACTGTCGTTCAGTATATTAGATACTGTTAGAGGCTGTTAGAGATGTCAGAGCTTCTGGCATCTTCTGACATCTCTGGCTGCTAAGCCTTGCCCGATTACGTGGATGGCCGCTCCCAATCCACTGGCATAGTTCCGTATTTCTGTCCTCGTTTCTTGGCTCTTGCCTTAGCTTGTGCTAGTACGTCTCGTGCCTGCTTACAATTCTTCCTTTTAAGCTTGAACATACGTTTCCATTCCAGAGCTTCATTAGCTGTTGTTGCTAGTTCCTTTAGCTCTTTAGGTATAGTTGCCTTTCTGTTACCGTCCGTAACATTATCTCCCTCTTCTAAGTCTTCGTCTCGGAAGATAGTTTCTCCCTTCTATAAGTAGTATAAAGGCAGCAGGTCCTCTGCTCAGTGTTCCAAACTATAAGACTCTCAACTTCCTTTTCTTCCTGCCTAGCTTCCTAACAATGACACGTCCTAAGTCATCTCTAATATGTGCTTACTGTTTAGCTTCTTAGATCCATAACAAACCCCGTCACATACCGACGCCCTGCTTGAACTGTTCCCGTCAAGGTAACAATTGCCTTATAAATTTGAGTTCCGGTCGTCATTTAGCTTGTAATGATTATAATGTGAAATACGATCTGATCGTCTTGCAGCCGGAATAGGATCATCTTAATCGTGATAAGGAAAAACTCTGTTGTTAGCTCGAAAAGGCTAAAGAGAATGCCCTAGAGGCCTATTCCCGTACCCTTCGGCTTCGTCACAAACTTACGAAAGTTGATTCCAAAGAGAAAGAGATATTTAATCAAGAGATAGCCTCAATTCACAAGGTTCAAGCTCTTAAGGAGGTGGAAACTTGTTCTTAGGGTTGAGAAACTTATACACTATAACCCGCAGTGTCAGCTTCTTTCTAACCTGCTTTATCTTCTCTTTTCTTTAGTTTAGATTAGAACGCGCTGCAGTCGTCCTTTCTGTGGGATACAGTCCTTATTAGTTTATCTAATAGTACTAGTTAATTAGCTCTAAACTGTTCTTTAGGTTTCTAATTAGTTCCCACATATCATCCTCAGGTCTGTAACCTTTCTATCTAACTAAATATTTCCACTAACGTCTAAACTACTGATAGTCTAAAATTCATTGAACTTCGTACTTAGTAGTATCTTCTTTAAGTTTGAGTTTCGTCTATAGTTTAGCATCCTATAGTGCTGGTTCTAATTTTAAAATATAAAAAACTAGGTAAATCCTCGTGTCTTTAGGTAGTTATAGTTTATAATTTACAGGTCCTATTTATCTTTTAACCTTAAATAGTCCTAATTTAATATGATCTAGTTTTTTTAATGGTTGTTTTATTTCTAAATTTTTTTATAATAAGAAAACCTTATCTCTCTTCTTAAAGATTAGTCTTTTAACTCTAGATTTGTCTTTCTGCTGTTTGCTGAGAACTTCTTTCTAGATGATTTTTTCTACTATTTTTTAGTAAAGTTATTATAACTCATTAATCTTTACTCTTACTGATTCTGATATCTTGTTTAGAATCTATAGTTCTTAATAAGCCGTAGGCTTATAACTGTAATTTACAAGAAATAGTGATTTTCCTATTATTAATAATTTTACAGAGTTGTATATAAACTTAGCTATTAGTAGTAAGTTAATCTAATTATCTTATTACTTATTAACGTATATTTATAGGTACTATTCTAGTATCTAATTTATCTATTCTGTTTATCTATTTATTTATAGATAAAATGCTGTTAAGAGGTAATATTTAGCCCCTAGCTTCCTTATAAACGTCTTTTAGAATATTAACATAAATAATTTATCTCTATCCGTGATAAATTCTTATAGTAATTTATATTATGCTATTAGTAATCTGATAAGTATGGTCACTAATTCGTCTACTTTAATCTCTATATATATAGGTTTAAAGTATGCATATTTTATAAGTTAGTCTATTATAATTAATATCATATCATACTATTAGCCTCTGAAGGTGGTTATTATTAGTATTCTAGTAATAAAGTCTATTATAACTAATTTTTATGGTAGGTCTAGTGAAGGAATTAGTTATATAAGTCTATATTTCTTATATCTTAATGCCTTATTCTTTCTGTATTTAATGTATTCTAAAAGAATAATTCTAACTTTTTTCTATATTCCTAGGATCTAAAAATGCCTGTTAATCTGTTCTATAGTTTTCTTAATTCCTTAATGTTTATACATCTTAGCTGAATGTTAGTTCTTAATAAGTTTAGTCTGTAATGCTTCTAGTACGAAAATAGTTCCCATTTCATGCTATTATAGTCGTCTATAGTTATATTCTCTAATTTATTTTTGCTATATATTTTTAATAATAACTATAGTCTTAATATCTATTTATAAGCTTCCTAGGGATCTATCTAGTTTTTATTTAAGTATTATATTATAAATCTCTAGTATATTCCTTATATAGTCTGCTTATTAGCTAAGTATATTAGCCACTATATTTTCTTTTCCTAACTTATAAAATATTTAAAAGTTAAATGTAGAAACTAATTTCTACTATCTAACTTATTATTAATTTAACTTCTTAGTTATTATAAATGCTATTAGATTTTTGTGATTTGAATATATAACAATCTAATACTTAGCTCCTTTTAAATAATATTTCTATTTTTCAAATGCTTAAACTATTACCAATAGTTCTTTATTATAAATATTATAGTTTAACTTAATAGTTATAAACTTATAAGATAGAAAGTCTACTAGATATTTACATTTATTATTTTATACTTATAATAGGATAGCTTTTATAGCTTTATTTAATACATCCGTATGTATTTCCATCTAAAGTCATAAATTAAACATTTTTAATATTAGTAGTTATTGAAATATTTCTTTTAATATTATAAAAGCATTTTTTTTGTGTTGTTTTTACTTAAATTATTAATCTTTTTTAAGCAACTCTATTAAGGGTAATGTTATTTTTAAGTAGTTCTTAATAAATTATCTACAGAAACCCATAAATCCGAGAAAAGAATAAACTTCTTTTATGTTTATTAGTATAGGCTAGGATAGTATATCTTTTATTTTATCTAAGTTAACTGCTATTCCGTCTCAGGATACTAGGTATCCTAAGAATTTAATTTTAGTTCTATAGAATATGTATTTCTCTATTTAAATATATAGCTTATATTCCTTAAGTTTTCGTAATACTATCTTAGTATACTTAATATATTCTTTTAGCATTCTATTTATATATATAAGCATGTTATTAAGATATGCTATTATGAATACATTTAGATATTCTCTTAATATATAGTTAATAATTGCCTGGAATGTTACTGGTGTGTTAGTAAGTCCTATTAGTATAACTAAGTATTTAAATAATCCATATCTTATTTTAAATACTATTATTTATTCGTGTTCTTTAGTTATTTATATTTAATAATATCTATTCTTAATATTAAAAAGGCTAAACTATATAGCTCCTCTAAGTTTATCTATAAGTTCTAATATTAGTAGTATAGGATAATAATTCTTTATAGTAGCTTTATTAAGATATCTATAATTAATACATAGCCTTAGTTTTCTATTCTTTTTTAGTATAAAGAGTATTGGTGATGCTATCTTGTTTTAACTGGTTTATATATATTTCTTTTATTAGTTTTCCTATAAGAATTTCCGTAACTCTTCTTATTAGTATATGGGTACTTGATATAATGGTTCTGGTTTCAAATCCGTTTCTTTCTTAAGCGTGATTTTATGGTCTTAGTCCTAGTATTCTAATAGCTAGTCTTTAGTTTTCTTAAAGAATTATTCTCTAAATTCTTCCTGATATTCTTCTGGCATAATAAACGTAGTATCATAAAGTATTACTTTCTTTATTTATATTATAACTCTTATTTATTACTATCTATAGTAGTTGTTTCTAATTCCTATAGTTTTTCTTTTTTAATTAATAGTTAGGTTCTATCGTGCTAGCTAGTTTTATTCTAAGATAAAGTTTTTACTATTTAGATCTATAATTTTAATATAGCAGTTATTTGTGTAACCTACTGCCTTAATAGTTACATTCCTTATTTTAAAATTAATTAGATCTTTTTTAAATGTTGTTAGATTATTATTTATGTGTTTTACTTATATAGGTTTATCTAAAACTCTAGTTAGTATCTAGTATCTCTATACTTACTTATTTAATATAAGTATTTTACTAGCCTTACTATTTATAAGCGCTAGTATCTGATTACTATTAATATATATATTTATATATAACTTATTTTCGTGTTTCCTCCGGTTTAGTTATGTGTATATAATTAATATGTTGTTTCTAATCTTTAGTTTTTAGTTCTCGAATAGCTTAGTTATAGTCTACTAGCTTTTTAGTTTTTTATCTATAGTTAACTCCTAAGTAGCAGTTACTTCTTTAGTGTTTTCTTTTTAGGTCTATAGATTAAATATCTCTAGAGTTAACATACTTTCTTATTAAGTATTTTATATACTTTTTTAGCTTATTCTCTATAATCCTAACAGTTCTATCCTAAGAAACATTCTTAATATGTGAGTTGTTTATATGAGTCTGTAGCTAACTATTTTTTTTTGTAGTATTTAGCTTAGTATTATCAGCATCCTATCTAGTACTTATCCTATAATAGTTATTTATATTTATCTGAGTTTAAGTCCTGTAATTTATCTTCTAAATCCGTGTAAACCAGTTCTTATTATAGGTTAAGTTCTTTTTTATTTACTAGTTATTATAATATTTTTCTTATCTTTAGTCCTTTAACATGTATAGTATGTTTATTCTATTTATAGTTCTTTCCTATATAGTTAGAAGCTATATATATCTAGTATTCCTTTCTTATTATTCTGTTTATTGTGTTATTATTCTGTACTTATAATATTAGTAAAGAATTTTCTTCTTTCTTTTTATTCTAATTCTATTCCACTTCTGGGTGTCTAACAGGGTGATAGTACGTCATATTAATTATAACTAGTATAAATATTTATTAATATATCTTATTTATTTATATAGCTAATTCTTGTCTATTTAGTTCTTTATATTATCTATTTCCTACTAACTATAGTGCTTATTAGTATTTGTATATTCCATCTCCTAAAATAACTTTTTAGTGTTTAGTAATATAATATTCTTCTTAGTAGTATTCTAATTTATATATCCAACAGTGTCTCTAGTATACGCGCTGTATAATTATTATAGATATAAGTTCCTTACTCTTTATAGTTTCTTAATTTTTTCTTTATCTGAATTTCTAATCTTCCTTGTGGAATAATCCACCTTCTCGTTTTATAATCTTATAAAACCTTTATATTTCTTTTTTAGTTTTCGTGTTATATTATTAAACTGCTGTTTCTTATATTATAGCGATTATATCACTAAATTATTTTATTAGATAATTCTTAACTTATTAATACGGAATTTTATATTCTTGCCTAAGATATATATGGCTCCTATAGATCTAGTATTATTCTTTTTAAATTCTTTTTATAATTATTTTCTCTATTATAGTATCTCTTACTTATTTTATTTGGATTATAGTAATCTTGATTTTCTTAAGCGCTTTAGTCTAGATATAAGCTTTCTTAACCTCTAATTATCATTATTTATAATCTTTAATAAAGTGTCTTTATTTTCTGTATTTTAAGTAGACTTTATATGTATAGTGTTTTATTTATTTTCTAACTCACTTTCCTTACCTATTTTTAATAGATGTTTTCTTGATATTGATGTCTATTAGGTTATAAGTTTAGTTATCTTTTCTATTTCTTTTAGGTATATAAATTACTAATCTCTCTTATACTTTTTTCTTTTATTCTTATTAGTACTAATAGTTGTTAATAGTTACTACTTATTTAATAATTTCTAACAAGTTGCTTAGCTGTTTTCCTCTGGAGATTTTATCCTTAATTCTATTTTTTAGTCCTTTATAGTATATTATAACTAGTAGTTAGTCTACTTAGTTAAGTTGTAATTAAATTTACTTAAATTCTACTATATAATTAGCTGCTAACGTATGTTACTTAAGTTATTAAAGTTTCTAAATTACCTTTATTTCTTTATTAATTTCTCTAAAGATAATAATTATTTCTTGCTTGAAGTATTTATAATTTCTAAAGGCTTATTATATATTATTATTATAGTTAGCTAATCCTGCCGCTTCTAAATTAAGGTTTTTATTAGTAAGATAGTTTCTTACTAGTGGTTTAAACTATTATATAGCTCTATCTATTATATTTATACTAACTACTAGAATCTGATCCTAGTTAGTTAGAAATAACTTCTAATTAAACTAATAATAGAGGTCTATTGCTGTTATGAAAGTCTTAAGTTCATTTTAATTACTGTTAAACTTTTTAGAAGGTTATATCTTTACTATTCCTTCTTTCTAGACCGCTATAGCTTGTTATTTGGCTTTAACCTATTATTATAGGTTTACTAAAGCATTACGTAACTTTATAATGGCTGTTTTTTATTCTTAGATAACTTATTATACACTCTTCTATTCTCTAGATATACTTCTAGTTATAAATAAAAATTCTACTATAACTTTTTCTTTACTATTATTTTCTAAGAACAAGTAAAGTTCTTGCTCCCTCTTATAATAGGTTATTATAAACGTTTAATAATTAGTTATTAGAATCCTATCCAACAGTCCTTTTTACTCTTTTGAGATGGTAGTTATAATATTACAAGTTACTAACTTACTAATATAAATTATACTAGTAATAAGCTGTCTAATTGCTTATATAATACTTAGTAGTTCCCTTACTTCTAGATCAGATAGCTTATTAGACTTAGTAGAAGTTAGTTAACTTAGTAAAGGATAAGAAAGAGATAATATAATAAGTTAAGATTTAACAGAATAGTATTAAACTATATTACTTAAAGTGTAAATCTTAATTTTAGAGTAACTATAAAGAATTAAAAGTAACTATAAGCTATTTAATGTCTTATACTTATAGTAAATCCTCCGTGCATATATTCTATACCGTTGTTTAGTATATTAGATACTATTAGAGACTATTAGAGATATTAGAGCTTCTAATATTTTCTAATATCTTTAGCTACTAAGTTTTACCTAATTACGTGAATAGCTGCTCCTAATCTACTGGTATAGTTCTATATTTCTATTTTTACTTCTTAGCTCTTACTTTAGCTTATGCTAGTATATCTCATGCCTACTTATAATTCTTCCTTTTAAGCTTAAATATACGTTTCTATTCTAGAGCTTTATTAGCTGTTATTACTAGTTCCTTTAACTCTTTAAGTATAGTTACCTTTCTATTATCGTCCGTAACAATTAAGTAAACTACTAAGTAGCTTACTATTTAAATATATAATTTAAAAATAGTTATTACTTTATATTAAAGTATTTTAAGCTAATAAACATGTAAGTACTTTATTTACTATATATTATCCTTTAATAATAATTTTATATAAACTAATAGTACTTAATTAATAGTTTTATATTTATTATTATGTTAAAGCTAGTTATAAAAACTAGTATAAGTTTACTTATTTTTATTTTCTATATAAAAAATAAATAAAGTAAATACTACTAAAGCTATTTAAATTGGCCTAAAACTATTTTTATTTAATATAAGTTTTTTATTTTTTAAAATGTTTTTATTACACCTAGATTTTGCTCTTTTTATTTTAGAAATATAGAATTACTAGTTACTAAGTATATACATTAGTTCTAATACAAAGTAAAATAGTAAAATTATTTTAATAAAAAATTAAAGTTTTTTATTAAAGTAATATACTTATATTTTTAATATACTTATATTTTTAATATACTTATATTTTTATTAACTTAAAATTTATTATACTATTCTTAAAATACTTATAAGATAAGTTTTTTAAGGCTAAGAAAAAAACATAGGGTATTATTTTATAGTAAAGAAAGTAAAAGATTTAGCTTTAATTACTAGACTTTTTTATATCTAGTAAATAAAGTATTAGATACTAAATTTATTAACTATATATTAGAAATAATTATATCTTTAAATTATAATATAAAAATAGAAAAAGTTAAAAAAAAACTCTAAAAACTAGCAAAACCTAAAATATTAAAAAAAAAGAAAAACCTTTTTTTTAATTTTAACTTTATTAGTGTTTACTTTTAAAGAAAAAAAGAGATTATTAGTAAGAATTTAAGTAAAAAGTATGCTTTATTTTTTAATTTCAATTTTTTTAAACTATAATTTATATTAAATAAAAATTTTTAACACCTAATTTTACTAGGCTAAAAAGTAGCTATTATTATATTTATAAAAAAAGTATTACTTTATTTAAAATTTATAGTTAGAATTCTAAAATGTTTAATACTAATACTTATAATATTAATACTTGTAATACTAATACTTAAAAAAAAAGAATAAATTACGTTATATAACTTTAACTATATAATAACTAAAATATAATAATAATTTTACTTATGAAACTATTACCTTTCTATACTATATATATTAGAAAAAAAGTTGTTAATTAAAAAGTAGTATATAGTAAGTTTAAATAATTTTATTACTACTATAAAATAGAGTAATAGTATATTTATAAAAATTAATAGTAAATATATATTAGCTTACAGTTTACTATAATTATAGTAGTAAATAGCGAAATAACTTAAATTAATAAAAAGTAAAAAATCTAATACTAATAAAGTAATTTATATAAATATACTTTATTTACTACTATAACTAAAACTATGTACTTTTATTATTTTATTTTATTTATTTTTAGTACTAGTAACTATATTTTAACTACTTAGTTATAATTAAACTATAAAATGAAACACACTTAAAAAGGTATATAGTATAAAGTAAATATAGTAACTTTAAAAATAGTTAAATTATTAAAACTTCTAGTAACTTTATATGCCTTCTTTTATTTAATATAATAATTAAATACGTTTTTATATTTTATAAGTTAAATTAATAGAGTAAATCTAGTTTTTTAGTTTATATAATATATATTATTATTAGCTACTTTAACCTAATTATATGTTTATTAAAAATTAGGAAAACTAAACTAAATTTCTAATATAAATTATTTAATCTTACTTTGCTATTTATATTAAATTTTATAAGTTAATAGAACTTATATTTATACTTATTATAGTATTATAAAAATAATTATATATAACATATATATTTAGAAAATTTAGGGTTAGAATATACGTTCTTAAAATAAAATAGTTTAGAAAATATAATTTTAAGAAAGAAAAATTTATAATACTAATATTTTTACTTTATTAAGTTTACTTTACTTTAGTAAAGTAAATTTAATATACTTTAGTTTAATTAGTAGTTTACTACTTATATACTATAAATAACTAATATTATACTAGTATTATTTGCTTTATTAATAATAAAGTTTATTAGAAAAAAAACTTTTATTTTTTTACTATTACTTAGTTTTTACTAGTTACTAATATAATCTTCTTATAGAAAAAGTCTTGCTAAGTAAAGCCTACTTAAGTTAATAATAAACACTAAATTAATAATAAAATTAATTCTATATTATATTATTATTACTATTATACTATAGCTATACCTAATAAGTCTTGTAAATTACTTATTTATAATTAATTAGTTGCTAATATTAATGGAGTAGTTAAATATCTTAAAATACTATTAAATTCAAGTATTAAAAGTTATGTAAAAGTAAATAATTTTTTTTACTAGTAGCTTTTCTATATCTATAAAAATAACTATAATAAAAAAATATGCTTTAAACTAAAATCTTTATTAACTAATAACTAAAAGCTAGCTTTTAAGTAGTTTTTTAATATAATTAATAATATTAGCTTTAGTATATATAAGAATCTAGTTACCTAGTACTATAATAAGATTTTAAAGGTAGTATATAAAAAGTTAAGTAAGTCTTTATAATATAGTAAAAACTAGAGTTAACACTAGCTTAAGGCTTATTTAAAGGATTATCTAGTATAATTAAAATTTCTTAAGATTTAGAAAAAGCTTGTATAATAATTAAGGTAATTTAAAAGTAGTTTAATAAGCTAAAATCTATATATAAGTATCTAGAAATTACCCCTAAGAATACTTGGAATATAAATAAATATAGCTATAAAATAAGTATTGTAAAAAAATAGTATATATTTACTAAGTATAAAAAACAAGTATTTATTTCTATATTAAATAATTGTAAGTAAGTTTCTCTTGTTAAGGCTTTTTCTACTTATAAAAAGGTAATTAATTCTATACTTATTATTAGGCCTTAATAATTCTAGAAACTTAGATAATAGATTTTTCTAGTAACTATTTTATTAATATTAGTAATTCTAGCTATAACAATAATAAAACAAGTTTAGATTAGATTAAACACTTTAAGAAAATAACTAAGGACTAAGTTAAAGAAATATGAAAACTTCTATTAATAAATAGCTATAAATCTTATTTTACTTAATAATTTATTAAGTATACTACTAGTTATAAGATCTAATTATTTACTTTATTATTACATACTATATATTTCCTTTAGTCTTTAAATATAAAGTATTTTTAGTAACTTAAGTAGTATTATAATAAGTATTTTAACTTTACTTTATAAATAAGTACTAAAAATATTATAAAAACTAATTTTTTTATAATTATGGCCTAGGTTCATTAAAAAAGGTTTTGTTTAAATATAATTTATAGTAGCTAGTAAAAATCTAGTATTTATTTTTTTAATTTTTATTTAGTATTAAATAAGCTAAAGCAGTAAAAAACAGAAAAAAATATATAATAATAGTAAGTTATAAGCTACTATCTATACAGGCTCTACTTACTTTTATTTTTATATTTTTAGATTTTAAAAAGTATTTAAGTAGAGAGTATACTAAATTATTTTTAATATATAATTAAGTTTAATAATGTTGTTTTAAAGTATATTATAAAAGTAAATATTCTAAAACTTTTACTCTTATTATATTAGTATTTAGTAAGTTTAGCTAGTAAATACCTTTTACTATTTAAATACTTAAATATTAATATACTATAATTAAGAATGCTATTATAAAGTAGCTACTATTACTAATTATAAAAAAAATTTACTTAACTTTTAAAAGAGCTTTTATAATAGCTAGTAATATATAAAATTACTAATATAAACTCTTTAAAATGTAGGTAGCTAGAATTACTAAAAAAAAGTAAAAAAAAGTAACAGTACTAAGTTATATCTAAAAAAAAAGGTTAATTTATATAAGCCAAGGCTATAAAATAGTTTAATAATATTAAATTAATAAGATTTAAGCTTTAGAAAAGAAGCTTAAGACTAAAAAGTTAAAAAAGCATAATATTATATTAAATTAGTAGAAATAGTTACATTCTATTATTTATAATTATAATAGAATGTATTTTAAGTATACTAAATTAAGCTAGCTAAAAAAATATAATATTAATTATTAGTTTTAAAGCAAGTAGCTTGTACTTATAAAAAAATATTAGAATAAAATAAAAACTAGAAAGTCTTATATTAGTAATAAAATATATAAAAACTTAAGCTTTAAAAGCTTTAAAAGTAATAATAATAAAGTAAAAAGCAAATTTAATATAAAAAGTAATATAAAGCTACTAGTAAATAAATAAATAATAAATTAAATTAGGTATTACTTACTATAAGTACATAAAATATTATTAATTTAATAATTTAGAAATATTTATTAGTAACTTAGTATTTTTTATTAACTTAAGTAGATTTTACTTAGTAAGGCTTTTTCTATAAAAAGATTATATTAATAACTAGTTACAACTAAGTAATAACTTTATTTACAACTAGAATATTTATTAGATTTAGATAGAAAGTATTTTTATAAGAGTTTTACTTTTAGAAGCTTTATATAAAGCTTTTAAAATATAGCTTTTTAACTATACTAGTTTTTAGGCTATAAAAATAGTAATAGTATTAATAAGTATAAAACTAAGTTTAAAAAGCTAGTATTTGCTTTTAGTATTACGTAACATGCTTACTTAATTTACTATATTAAAGTAAATTATAATATACTACTTAATAATTACTTATTTTAGTTACTATTTTTTAAAAAAGCTAGTTTTAGGAGTTTTGCTTTTAGGAGCTTTACTTTAAGCTAAGTACTAAATAATAATACATACTAAATAGTACTAGTAGCTTATAATAAATAACTTAAGAAATTATTATTATAAAATATAGTTATAATGTAATTAAGTAGCATTAAGCTTTATTATATATAGCTTAGTTTTTTTACTAACTATTTTCTTTTAGGTATATGTATGTACGTTTTATTATAATTATATACTTTTAGAGTATAGGCTATTACTAAATACTAGCTATAATTATATTTTTTAATACTAGTATATTTACTCTAATTTAGAAGCTAACTATAAAAACCACTTATTTATTACTTAACACTATACTTAACAAAGAAAATAAAGGAAAGTAATATATTAATATATATATATATATAAAACACTTTTTTAGATATTAAAAATAAATTATACTATATTAAAACTTTTAACTATAATCTTAACACTTTATTAACTGTACTTAATATTATATATATTTACTTTAACTTTATTTCTTAAGCTATTAAGCTAGTAATATTTACTTATAAATTATAAACTACTATAAGAATTATATACACTTTTATATACACTTTTATATATTATTTACTTTAATTATGTATATAAATTAAGTCTTTTATTTATTTAATAAATTATAGGATATTATATTAATTTTATATACTTAGTTATTATCACAAGAGTGCTACGTGTAGAAGGTTAAGAACTTAAAAAAAAGTATTAATTCATTACTATATATAATACCAAGTAATAATTTAAGACATTACGTGAAGAAAAGAAGAAATAAAATAAACTATAAATAAAGTATTTAAGCAAAGGCTCGTGTGCTAGCGCGAGGCTAATATATAAATATATATTATAATAAAAAAACTTATAAAAAAGACTTCTTTAAAAGGCTTTTATAAGGTGTTATAAATAATTACTATAGTAATACTTTTCTTTTAAATCTAAACTTTTACAATAAGTATTTATGTTAAGTTTTAAATAATAAATTAGTTTAGATTCTAGAAATAGAATTTTTTTATAGTAGTTATATTTTAAAGATTATTTATAAGTTACTATATTAAGTTATTATACTTAGTTTATTTAATAAAGTATTTATAGTATTTTTATTTATAATTAAAGTACAGCTCCTTAATTTACTTAATATAATATTTAGTATTACTATTAATTTTAATAAGTTCTAGTAATAGGTTTTATTAATGTAAAAGATATTTAAATTCAAGTGCAGCTAGCTAAAGTAAAGATATATAAAAAACTAGATATATACTTAAAAATTTAGGAAGTTTAAGTTAGTATGTATATATAAAAACTATATAAAAATATAGTATTTTTTTAAGGTCTTTAAGTTTAGCTTTTTAAATAGTTATTTAGTTTTAATATTTTATATATTAACTTTAACTATATTTCTTATTTAGTAATTAGGTGCAGATAATTATTTCTAATTTACATATTTTTTTTTAAAGGCCTAGACTTAAATTCTCTCTTTATAAACTAGCTGTTAAATATTAGTTATTTTCTTTACTATATAGTTAGCTTCTAAGGCTTATAATGCCTAGTAAGGCCGTTTTTAAGTTTTTATAAAAAATTTAAAACCTATTTAAAAGTGTTAGCTTATATTAGCTAAAAATGATAAAACTTTTATAAATTTAAATATAGTATTATTAGCTTTAAACTATACTAAAGGGAGCTAGTTTACTTAGTTATTTTATTAACAGTTTATATATATATATATATATATATATATAGAACGTATTTTATTATACTATTAGCTCTTTTTATTTAGCCATTAGTTTCTAAATAGTATGTAGAAGATAGTTAGAGTTTAATTTATAGTTATTTATAAAGTTTATTATAGAAAGTAAAAATTTTTTTTTTTTGTTTAGTATAATTATTTCTAAAAGACTATAATTTATTTATATGTGCTAGTAAAAAAAGTAGGCTACATTTATAATAGTTATATTAATATAAGAAATTAAGTATTAGTATTTTATAAAGTAGTTTATTATAACTATAATATTAATACAGCCTTTAAATTCTAGAAAATTAGTAATAAAGTCTATAGAAATAGCTTTCTAGCTTTTTTTAGAAATAGATAAAGGCTTTAAAAAGCTATAATACTTTTTATAAAAGACTTTAAATCTTTAATAAATATAGTAACAGGAAATATATTAGCATATTATCTTAAATATTTAAAGCTAGTAGTATTTGTATTATAGAATTTTAAAAGTTTTTTTTATAACTAAAGTAACTACTAACAAGAGAATTATATATAATCTTAAAAATCTTAATTTTAAGTTTATTATTATTTAGTATTACTAATTAGCTGTAGTAGTATTACTAACTTTCTTAATCTTTATATTTACTTAAAAAAAGCTTTTTAAAGTATTGAATTCTATTTCATTTTAGCAACTCAATTTTCTAAATAAACTTATTATTAAAATACTTATTATTAATAATTTATTAAATAGACCTATTTATTTTAGTTGAGTTTAATTTTAGTATCTTATTAAATAGTTTACAGTAGAAAAGTATTTGTTATTAGGTTTTATAAACTTCCTTTTATGTTAGAGTGTTTTATATATAGTAAGTAAAAATATCTAGTTTCTTATTCTACCTACTAAGCTAATACATAATTATAAAGTTAAATTAAGATAAATATTTAACTTAATAGGCCTATTAGTAGCTTAGCTATTTTATAGTAGTAAAATACTATAAATTCTTATAGTTACTTAATATTTAAATTAAAAAGGTAATACTTTCTAACTTAGGTCTTTATTATTTAAAACAGCATATAATAGCTAATAACTCCTTATTATAGATTTTATAGTTACTTTTAATAAGGCTTAATTTCTTAAAAAAGTAAGTAATAAATTTTAGTTTATTTAATTTATTTTTCTAAGAAAACACTCTAGTAGTTACATAGTCTAAGAAATCAGCTTTTATAATAATTAGTAGCTGTAAATTAAAGTGTTAAAAAATTAGAGTAATTATAAATATATATTTTAAAAATTCAAATATTATCTAATAAGCGTTATTAAATTTAAATTAGGGGTTTTTTTTATTAGAGCTGTAAACAGGAACATAATATAGAAAAATTATTAATAAATTATTAGTAGAAATTAGTAAACTCTAGAAATACTTTTATATTCTTTACATTTCTAAAAGATTCTTAGTTAAGAATATTCTTTATTTTATTTAGATTTATATTAATTCCTGTTATTAAAATTATATGCCTAAGATAAATAACTTATTCTTAATAAAACTTATATTTTTTAATATTAAGTTAGAGGCTAGCTTTTTTTAAAGCTTTTAAAATTTATTTTATATGTTATTTATATTTACGTAAAAGGTTACTATAAATTAGAATATCATTAAAATAAACTACATAAAATATATTAAAGAATAGTTAAAAAATATTATTTATATAGTATTAAAATATACTTAGTATATTCGCTAGTCTAAAGAGCATAATAAGATATTTAAATAAACTATATTAGGTTTAGAAAGTAGTTAATTATTTATCTTCTTCTACTACATAACAGTAGTTAAAAGCTAAAATAATATCTAATTTTATAAAATACTTTACTGTACTAAAGTAAAATAGAGTTTTTTAAATTAATAGAATAGAATAATAGTTTTTAATAGTAATAGTATTTAAAGCTTAGTAGTTTATATAAAATTAGAGATCTTTACTAGCCTTTTTTATAAAAATAACTAGTATAACTATAAAAATATACTTACTTTAATAAATTCATTAATAAAATAGTTATTAAAATACTTTCTAAAAAACTTTTAATTTATTTTAAGATATCTTGTAAAAAGGTCTAAATTTAGGTTGCTTTTCTTTTTAAGAATAATCTTATAGTTATATAAATAATACCTAACTAGTCTATTAGCCTTTTTACGTGAAAATATTTTAAGAATATTATAGTAATTCTCTAGGACCTTAGTAGCTAGATTTATATAAGTTTTTAAAACTAAAGTCTTATTAATATTAGTTATTAAAATAGTAAAGATTTTATGTTCGTGTTTTTAAGCTATTTATATAAAGGAGGCTGTCCTAATTAAGTAAATATTTATACTTAATTTAGGTTCCTTATAAAGTTCTTTTAGTAAAGCTTTTATTAAAAAGCTTTTAAAATCAAAAAAAAAAGCTTCTTTATAAGGTTTTTATTTAATTTAGTATTAGATTTAGGTACGTGTATAAATATAAGTTTAAACTTTAAATAGAAATTCTTTAGAAAATAGTTTATTTAAAAAGTCTTTAAATAGGTATTTAATTCTTACAACTAGTAGTTTATTTCAATTAACTAGTAGTTATATTAGAATTAAGTAGTTAGTAATAACTTTAGAAAATAAATTTAAGTATACTGTATATAAATAGTATTAAGGTAAAAGCCTTTTAGTAAAGAATTTATTAAAAAGTTCTTTAAGTAAGTAATATATTCTTTTAAGTAAATTAGAAATTAAAATAAGTACAAGTAGTAAGTCTAGTAATAAAAAGTATTAAAAAATAACTTTTATAAGTTATAGTTAAAATTAATTTTATACTTCTTTATCTATAGTTAGCTAAGAATTAATTTGTGATTTCTAGTAGCTATTTTAAAAAAGCAGATATGTTTAATATAATTTAAGTAATAAAAAGTTTTCTTAGTAGTATATAAAATATAATTTCCTTTAAAGTATTTATTATTAAAACTAGTAAAATAAAGAACGTTTAGAAAAGGCAAAAAATAGAGTTTTTAAATATAAGCTAGAAATCTGCTAATATAACGTATATTAGTAGCTTTAGTATTAATTAGAATAATAATAGTATAGAAAGAGCTATCTTATTAAATAGTATATAGAATATTTACTTAATAGTCTCAAGAATTAGTTATTAAGTAGAAAGTTTATAGGTTAATAAAAATCTAGTATTAGAAATATTTTAGAAAGTAACTTAACTTTAGAATAGAGCTTTTAATAGGCTAGCTTTAAAAGTTTAAAAGTATTCTCATTAATAAAAAAATTTAAATCTAGAAAAGAATAAAAATAAGTTAATTATTAGAATTTAGATAAACTTATAAATTAAAGTTTTAACAGAAAAATAAAGTAGTTTTAAGAAATATAGCTATATTTATTACACTTAGAATATTAGCTATTATACTTTTAGACTTTTTGTTTAGCTAATTTAAAGAAAGTATAATTAAAGATATTAATTTCTATAGTATTAGAGTCTTGTTATAATATAAGTTACAGCTTATAATAGCATAGTATAAAAAGATACTAGAAATTATTATTATATAAGAATATTAACTTAGTATAGTTATTTAACGTGATAAAGACTTTAATACCTACTATTACTTAGTAAAGCTTATTATTTAATAATCTTCTTAACTATTTAATTAGACTAATTTCGTTTAATTTAGTATTAATAGCTAGTTTATGAAATTTAGTAAAGTAAATAATAAAACTCTTTTATTCTTATTAAAATAAATTAAGTTTATTTAAAGTAGTAAGTTTCTTATTTAAGTCTCTATATATAGCTAGTAGAAAAGTAGTTAATTACTCTACTATATATATATCCTAATTTTTAAAAAAAATTTATAAGTATTACTAAGTTCTTTTCTAGTTTTAAATATACATATAGAAGCTAGAAACATTTAGTAGAATATTAGTTAATATTATTTTTAAATTTATAACAAAATTTTCTAATAAAAATAAGTAGATTCTTTTACTTTCTAGTAAACATTAGAAAGTTAAATAAGTAATTAGATTTCGTTATTACTAATAAAGTAGTAGAATTTAGTGTAAAAATTAACTTTACTTACCTAACTATAATTTAAGAAACTTAAAGATAGATACAAGTTATAGTATAAGTAGAATTAGGATTATAAAACTTAAGCTATTTTTAAATAAATTAGTAGTACTTATTAAATCTTCTTTAGTAGTAGTTACTTAAATAGTAAAGTAAGAAACAATAAATATATTTTATTTTTAAACTTTTTATAATTCTTTTTAAAAAGTGCTAATAGATTCTTGTTGTTATATTTACTAATATTTTAGCTATACTTATTATTATTCTAGTGCTTTAGTAAATGCATTCTATATTATAATTATTTATTTCTTAAACAACTATATAAGTTCTATAGTTAAAATAAAGATATTTAAAGAGTTAGATATTTTACTAATAGTAGTAGTAATATAATATTATATTATAAAAGTACTACGTACAAAAGGTTAAGAACTTAGAAAAAAGTATTAATTAATTACTATATATAGTCTTAAGTAATAATTCAAAGCGTTGTATAAAAAAAGAAATAAATAAATAAAATAAGTTATAAATAAAGTATTTAAGTAAGAGCTCATGTACTAGTACAAAGCTAATATATAAACACATAATATAATAAAAAAACTTATAGAAAAACCTTTTTTAAAAGACTTTTATAAAATATTACAAGTAGTTACTATAATAGTTATAATTATTTTTATTATTAGTTTTAGCTTGTTTTAGTTAAATATTTTATAATTAATAAAGTAAATAAAGAGAAAGTATATAAACTTAATAAAAAGTATATATATATTAAAATTTTATTTTATAGCCTACTTATATTTAGCTATACTTTTAATAAGTACTTTTTTAGTTACTATTACTAATAACTATATTAGCTATATTTTTGTAGTAATTTACTAAGTTATATTATTCTTAAATAGTTTAATACTAATAAGTAAAAGAGTAGTAGTAAAATTATAATATAATAAAATCTTTTTAACTATACTTTATAAAGTACTAAAATAAGTTAAAAAAAAGCTTATACTAAGTATTTATTAGTTTATACTAAAAAAAGGTTTTGTGTAAAAACTAGAAGCTAAATTTATAAATACCTATAGTTAGTTTAAAGTTAGTAGAAATATTTTAATAAACTTTTTTTACTTAAAATATTTTAACTATTTATAAATACACTACTAGTAAACATTTTAAATAAGTTAACTTAGTATTACTAAAAAAGTATATTAAGTTACTTTATATATATATAAACAAATAGAATATAAAGTATTTTAAGTAGTTAGAAATAATAGCTTAAAAAACATTTTAAGTAGAAAATATATATTAAAATGTTTTATTTCTATATATATTTTTACTAACTTTCTAAATTAAAATAGCTTATTATAGTAAAACTTATACCTTTTCTAGTAGTACTTTTAGGTACTAGTTTTTAAGCTATAATTAAGCTACTAAATAAGTATAAAAATAAAATTTAGTAAGTTTTTATACTTCTAAAATTATAACAATTTTATATAGTTAAAAATATTTTATAATATTAAAGTAATTTAGTATATAAACATATTAAATAGTAATAGCAAAGTAAGTTAACTTAATATTAATAATATAATAAATAATAATAACTTAAACTTATTTTAATTTACTAAAAAATAATAATAAAATTAATAATAAAATTAAGGTTAAAAATAAAGTTATAGTTAGTTACAACTTTTTAAACTTTTTTATTATAGTAAACTTAAACCTATTTACTAGCTTATTTATAGTTTTAGCTATTTACTTATATATTGTTTTGTTTTTAAGTACTTTTAAGTAACTAAAAATTTATACTAGTTAGGTTTATATAACTAAATATAGTAATTAGTTATATACTATAACTAGTTACTTTTTTAGTTAAATTTAAATTAACTAATAAAAACTTATACACAAATATACACACATATTATATATATATATAGTTACTAGTAAAACTAGCTTTTTTTTAAGTATAATTAATATAAACTTCTAACTTTAACTTTTTTTTTGTGTAGTAAAACACTTACTATAATAATATAAATTTAAGATACTTTTATTTTATACTAACTTAAAGCCTATATACGCATTTTAGTTATATTTTATAATTTTATATAAATTATGCTTTTTAGCTATTTTTAAATACTTTAGACTATATTAAACTTTTATATTATGTAAGCTTAACTACTAGCTAGCTAATTTTTATAAAGTATATAAAGTATTTTTTTAACTTTATAATAAAACTTTTAAGTTAGTATTGCATATATAATAATATTAGAAATAATATTATATAAATATTATAATACTACTATTATTGTTTTTTTATTTTAAAAAATTATAAACAAGTTTAATTTAAGTAATATAACTTTATTATAATACTAAAAAACTTTTATTTACAGTATATATAGTATTAAATGTAATTATAAAATTTTTTACTATATAAGTTAGTACTTATAATAAATTAAGTTTTTATTTTTAGTAATTTATGTAGTTATAAAACTAGTATATAAAAAATACTACTTAAAATTTTATTTAATTATAGTTTATATACTTTTGTACTAAAAATATAATAAAGCTAATTTATAATTTTATAGTAGTTAGTAGTTATAAAAAGTATACTAGTATTATTATTTTATTTAAAGTAATTCTGTCTTGTTATTAAAAATAAAGTAGTAATTTTCCATTTCTTTTATAATAATTTCTATATTCATAACTTATTTAACTACTTTTAATTTAAAGTTTTTAGAGTTAGTTTTTTAGTAGTTAAGTACTACTAGTTATTTTAAAAATAAAAATAAATAATTTAAGTACCTTATACTTACCTTTTTATAGTAGTTTTAGTATTTATTTAAATAATATAAAAGTAGTTATAAAAGTACTAGTAATAAAAAGTATTAGTTTTTTTTATAAAAAAAAGCTTTTATAAATACTAATTAAATTATTAGTTTATAAATCTTTTATGAGCACACTAAAAATTTATTTAAAAAAAACTTTAAAATTATATTTTTAATATTTATTAGCTATATAACTATTTAACTTAATTTAAGCCTTATATCTAAAGTGTATTTAAATATTTAACTTAAAATATAAAAAGTAGTAAGTTTTTTAGTAATAGTAACTTTTTTAAATGCAATTAAAAACTTTTTAAATTATATCTAATTTTATTAAATATAAAGCTTTTTTGTATTTTTACTAAGTTAAATTTAAATATAAAATAATATAAAAGCTTAAAAGTAGTTACTTAAGTATATTATAGACTTAATTTTTATAAATATATTACTAAATTTTATAAATAAATATACGTATTAAAAATCTAATTATTTATATATATTTATTTAGTTTCTATATTTTATAAATTAAAGTAGTCCTATAATTTCTATATTATATAAAAATATTGACTTTACTAAGCTATTAAATATAAACATAAAATATAGTTTATTTAAGAACTTTATTATATTTTATTAGTATTTATTACATTTAAATGTTATTTTTAAAAACTATAATTAAAATATTTACTTTTAAGTTTTTTTATATATATTATTAGTATTACTTTAGTAATCAAATTTTCTATATTTAAACTAAAAAATTTAGTATATTAGTTTTAAAAAACTATAAAAGTAGATATAAAAGTTAATTTTATTTTATATAACTACTAAAAAAACTTATTTTATTTTTATAGTAAGGTTTTTATGTTTTTAAACTATATGCTTAGAAAAATAAATAAGTAGTTTTTTAAGCTTTTTAAAAACCTAAATAAAAAACTAAAACTAATATTTAAAGATTTGATTATAAATATAAATAAGCTTTTATAGTTTTTAATTAATAGCTTTTTACTTTTAATTAGCTTTATTAGTACATAAAACTTTTAAATAAGTTTAAAGTAAAAATAAAAAAGTGTAATACTAATATAGCTTATATTTATATATATTCTACTAAGCTTTATTACAAGTATTTTTAGAATATACTAATTATAGTTATTATATGTACTAAAAATTTTTTTAAGATATTAAAATTAGTTACTAACTAGTAAAATTAAAAAAAGTTAAATGTAAGTTTTATTTAGTTTTATAACATAAATTATAAAAACTATAAGTAGTAATTTTTGATTTTAGAAACTAAAGTTTACTAGTTTATTATTTATATGTATAGTGTGATAATGGGCTCGGTCTTTACGCATTATAGTATAAATATAGGTTAATAAAATAAATTAGCTCTATTTTAGCTATACTAAGATAGAAAGAGAAGAGGTATAAAGGGGGCTTATCTCTAAATAGGGCAGTATATAATCTAAGCGTGAGCTAGTCATACTCTAAGCTTTATACTAAATTACAGCTAGTATAGCTAGTTATAATATTATATAGTCTATAGTAAGTAAAGTAAGCAGCACTGTTATATTATCCCTCCTCTAAAAGAGGCTTATTTTTAAGTCTCTAGATTATAATCTCCTCCTTACTAATTTCTATACTACTCTTGTTTTTAAAGCTGCCTTATTATTCTCCTCTGTTACTTCTAGATTCTTCTCTACTTTATATGCTTTTAACTAGGCGTCTAGTCATGCCAGCAGTCCTGTCTTCTCTAGATAGGCCTTATAATAGTCTCTTATCTTATATAGAGCGTTTATAAAGCCTCGGGCATTATATCAGGCAGAATCTAGGTTATAAGCTAGCTAGAATGCTTTATACTATAGTTAGCTATAGAATAGGCGGCTATTAAGAATTTCCTATACTAGCTACTTAGGATATTCATTAACCTCAATAGGCAGTTCCTCAGATTTAATTTAGCTAGATAGTAGATAAGTAGAAGTCTTTTATAAATAGTTTATATAAAAGATATTAAGCATACGTATATATAGTAGCAGCTTAAGGTAATAGGAATATTCCTTTATGTCTATAATAGAATAGGGTCTATACATCTACTGGTTTAGTTTCTAGCTAGGTTAATTAGTAGTAAAGCTTTTAGATATAATATATACCTTATCTCCTATAAAGAAGTCTGGCTTATGGCGCTTTTTATTAGCCTATTAAGCCTATTACTCTTATACTTAAGTAATTTCTTATTAAGCTATCTCTATAGCTAGCTTTATTATATTATAGTAAGCTTTAGCGTAGCTCTGCGCTTCCTTACGTGATATTTATTTATAAACTATAAATACCTTTATACATTCCTCCTAGTTCTAGTGATAGATTAGCTAGTAGCTAAACTTAATTTAATAAAGTAATAAGCCTATAGTCTTATATAGTAAAATTACTTAAGTCTAGTCCATACAGGGCAGTAAGTCTGATTAGTTATTCTAATAATAATTAACAAATAAGCATAAGCGCTGGTTGATGTACTAGTTTAGAACTTTAATATTTCTATTAGTTTAAAGATAATATAGCGTTAAGAGCTTTTACTTAATTCCTATTAGTTAATATAGCTTATCTATAAATACTAAGATAAACTAAGGACTATAATTAGAGACTATTAACCTAGGCAGGCTAAATACTTACTAGATATAGTAATAATACATATTAGTTACTTAAGTAGCTGTAGTTGTTTTATAGTAAGATAATAAGAAGCAGTACTTACTTAGCTAGTCTATAATAATAAAAACATAGTTATATTCTTTCTTATTTAGAGAGAAGGACTTAAAGTCTATAAAGACATCTCACCATACTCGCTTAGGGATTAATAGTAATTTAAGTAAGCTTAAAGTCTTATTATAAGATATATAGCTCTATTTATAAGCTTTATATATAGCTATATAGTTATCTATATCTTTACTTATATAGCTCTAGTAGTAGTAGTTATAAAGTAGCTTATCTATTTTTCTCTTACTTAAGTAAGTAGTCACCTAAGTAGCATAAATAGCTTAAATAAGGTAGGTTCTTAAGAAGTGTATAGTAGAAACTACTAGCTTATTATAGTACATAAAAAGGCCTTAGTTAAGTTTCTATGTTAAATAGTTACTAAAGAGAATGCGCTCTTGGAATGGCTGTAAGCTCTTATAGCTATAATTTACCTTAATAATATAATTAATTAGTAAGTAAGAGTCGTTTAGGGAAGGTAAGACTATAAAAGTATTAATAGTAATTATTTTAATTATATTAGTAGCTAGCATGTCTCTTGTTAATAGTGCAGCTAGGTTATTACTTACGGCTTTAATAAAGCTAATATTAATTTACTCTACTAAAAGAAAGGCGCGTGTTTAGGCTACTTTATTTTTATTTTTTTAGGTCTTTAGTTTCTCTTACTTACACAAGAGCGCGTCAGCTACTATGTTAATTATATTAGAATAATAAATAAGTATTAGGTAATAGTTTATTATATTTATTATCTAGCGTATCTGGTAAGGAGTAAGCTTTTACTTTATAAAGAAGTATTCTAGCGCGTGGTAGTTAGTTAGGGTATTAAATAACTCTATAGTCTACAAGCCTATAAGCTGTGAGCGCTATTCTTAGAGGCTATAGATTATAGCTAATATCTCTTTATTATATATATCGTAGTTTATCTAGGGCTCATTTATAGTCTTAAAGTAGAAAACTATAGATTACTAAAGATTATTCTCTTAGAGCTATAATAACACTCTTATAATAACTCTATTACTTACGTCTATCTCCATACGCGTCTAGCGGTAAGATAAGTAGTAAACTAAGATATTATCTAATAGCATTAAATCTTTAGCTTACTAGAAAGCTACTAGCTTATGTTTACTAAAGGCATGCTATATGCCCTTTTTAAGCAGCTTAGTAAGCAATTAAATAATATGTCTATAGTCTTTTAGAAAAGCTCTATAGAAATTACAGAATTCTAGAAAGGATTATAGGCTTTTAACTAATATAGGTACTAACTATTCTTATATAGTAGTAATCTTCTCAGAGTCCTTTTAGATCCCTTTTATACTAATAATAAGGCCTAGGAACTTTATTCTAGTAATAGTAAACTCACTTTTCTTAATGTCTATTTGGAGGCTTATGTTCTAAAGATATTTTAGTACTTAAGTAATATACTCCTCATGCTATAGCAGGTCTTTAGAGTAAATTAAAATATTATTAAGGTAAGTAGTGCAGAAGTCATCTAGTAGGCCATGAAACACTTTATTAATATAGTACTAAAATATAGTAAGGCTATTATAGAGACTAAATAGTAGCACATAATACTTATAATTCCCATACTAAGTATAGAACATAGTTAGGTCTTTTATATTCTTATTTAAACGTATATAATAGAAGGCCTGTTATATATTAAGCTTAGTAAACATCTTTATATATACTAGGCAGACAAGGGTCTTCTAAATTAGCAGAATTAAATAAGTATCTTTCTTTATAATAGTATTAAGCTTATAGTAGTTAATGTAAAAGTATTACCCTTTTTTAGGCTTCTTAGTAAATAGTACTAGAGAAATATATAAAGCGTTACTATAAGTAATAACTTCTTATCTAAAGTAGTTATCTAGGTAGGTCTTAATAAGCTATAGTTACTTAAGAGATATGCTATATAGTAAACTTAATATTAGCATATTCTTAGCTATTAGTTTAATATTATAGTTAATATCTTTATAATGCGGGGGCAGTATGTCTGAGTTTTTTTTTAAAAAGTAGACTTAAGTCACGCTAGCGTAGCTAGAGTAAAATAGTTTTTATTTAATAAGCTATTAAAGTTTCTTTTTTTCTGTAAGGTCTTTATTTAATTAATAGAGCTCTTCTAGTAAAGCCTTTATTAAAGAGTCTTTAGGGTCTTAGGAAGAGAGCTTTAGGTCTAGCAGATTAAGCTTATCTCTATAGTCCTAAATAAGCTTATCTACTTTATAAATACTAGTATACTCTAGTATAGTTTCCTTCTACTATACGTACATTATAAAGGTAATAGCTTTTATAGTATTAATTTTAAGGCCTACTTTAGAGAGGTTTTTATGTGAGATAGGCTAAAAATAAAAAGTTTACTTACTTAGCTCTAGCTGCTATTATAAGTAAAGTTATTTTTTTATTTTTCTAATATTCTTTTACTATACTATATGCTGGGGTGAGCGCTAAGGTAGCTTATAGATATACTATAAAATCACTATATTTATTAACTTATCACATTAGTCAGTATTAGCTTAGTATAAGGGGTTAATTTTAGTTAATAGATTTTACATTAGAATAATAATATCACGCTTATAGTTAATTAGCTTATTATCTAGCTATTTAAGTACTTACTTTTTATAGTTAATTAAAGCATTTATATCTTTAAATAGCTTATAACTAATTATAAGGTCGTGGCAGCTAGTGTTACAGAAAATAAAGTAAGTTAATAGATAGTAGTTATCTAGTACTAGATTAACCTAAAAGTACTTATTTACTTATCTATTTAGTCTATTATTATAGCTAGCTAGGGGGATAGATTTTATTTAGTAAGTTTTTATCTTAAGCCCTTTCTTAATAGCGCGTATATGCTTTAGGTATATTAGAATAAAATTACTAGCTCTAGTATTAAAAAAGCTATTTAACTTAATAGCTAGTTTACTAATAGAAATATAATAAAATAGGGTAAAGACTAGTCTGCTGAATAGTAGTTAGTAAGAGTTAAACTAGTTAATAGCTTTAGAAAATAACTCTAGAAAAAAGACTTCCCTTAAAGTAAGTCTTTTTCTAATAGTTCTTTTATAGTAAGCTAAAACTTCTTATTATTACTAGTGTCTTAAGGTATATAAAGCTCTTTATTAGTATCTATAAGCTTAATTACTTTAGCTATAGCTTAAGTAGATAGTTAGTAGTCTTTTATAAAGTAACTAGGTTTCCCGTAATTATAATAACTAGCTAGCTTAAAGATAGGTATTAGTAGAATAGTAGTAACTACTATATAAGTTAGGCACTTAACTTTTAAGTAAGACTACTAAATTAGTAATAGTTAAGTCTTTCTAGTTTTTTTATTAATCTGCTTAGTAGCTTTCCTAGTGCTGAGAGCTAGCTCTCTAGTAAAGTCTTAAGCTAAATTTATATACTTATTATACTAGTTATAATACTGCTGTTAATAAATGCCTATCTGTATATATAAAGTGTTTAGAAGCTTTTTATAGAATTCTTTTATCTATTAATCTATAAGCAGGCTGCGTTCTTAAGCTAGGTAAAAGAAATTATCCTAGAATATAATAAAGTTAGCAGGATCTCTAAGGTAAAGCTTTTAGAAGTTATAGTAAGTATTAAGTCTCTTATATAAATTACTATATATCTTTTTTAAGTAATTTATTATATACTAGTAGCTAACTAGCTACTCACTCTCTTTTATTATATATATAAGTGTTAAAAGGTACTAGTTAGCAGGACCCTCTATATATATATGTATATAAGAGATAATATTCTCTTAAGTAATTTACTTACTAGCTTTAGTAAACTAGTCTTAGTTAGTGTATACCTTATTCTCTAGAATATCTCTCTATTAATTAAAGGTAACGTCCTTACCGTCCTTAAGTATTAGTAAATTAGGGAATTAGGTTAAATAGCTATTATCTTAATAGCTGCCTATAATAGGCGTAGCTAGTAGAGTGGCTGGTACGTAAAGTAATACTTAAAAAGTTTAGTTACTAAGATCTCTTATATTAGAACTATTATTAGATTCTATAGCTATATAGCTAGCCTAGTTCTAAAGAGTTTATAGTAGAGCTGTAAAGCGTGTTTTCTTTACTAGTATTAATAATAGCACTAGGCTAGCCTTTACAGAGAGAAAAAAGTATATATTATATATAGATTTCTTTATCTATACCTTTAGTATCTTAATTTTATTCTCTTAATCTGCTACGCGTTTAAGCGTGTTATTTAGTAGCTAATAAAGCTTAATAAGCTTATCTCTAGCCTTATTAAGCTTAGTTTCAGCTGTATTAAGCGCTTTTCCTAGCATATTAGCATGATTATAATATATAAGTACTTTAAGATAGCTATACTCTAGCTTACTAGTAATTATTACTTAATTAAAAGTTATTAGAGTAGAAAGCGTAATCTCTATCTCCTAAGATTTATAGATGTTAGTTCTTTAGGTAGTGCTCTTAGTAGTAGCTATAAAAGATTTCTTATCATGTCATGCCTAAATACGGAGCTTCTTAATAGTATAGTTTTCTCTAATTATGTTATTAGGGTAGTATATAGCGGTACACTTAAGCGACTTAAGGATAAGTATATAGTTATTACTAATAGCTATTACTTTAGAATTAACTCTTATCTCTAGTATAGAGAGCTTTTTTATGGTCTTAATTTATTTATTTTTATATATATATAGAGCTTCTGGCCCCTAGTAGGATAAAGTAATTAGCTAATTCTCTAGTATAAAAAAGATAAGCTAGTAGTATTTATAGGAGTTAGTTTCTCTAATATAGAGAAGATAAGCTAGTAGTGCTCGCAGAAGTCAATTTCTCTAGCAGAAAGAAAATAATAAAAGGGGAGGGAAAATTTACTAGAGCTCTTATAACTCTCTTCTAATCTAATAAATATATTATCTATTATTATAGGTCTTCTAGTTACCTACTAAGTCACTCTTAAGGCCTGCTATATAAGGCTTATATAGGCTATTACTCAAGATTTTAATTATCTACTACTATAAAACTTTCTAATAGAGATTATATAGTTAACGAACTAATAACTCAGCATAGTCGTGTAATTAATTCTCTAGATACAATTATTAGTAAATTAAATGCTCAGGTTAATTATATGGCTTAATCTTAATATTATATTACTATTATCCGGCTAAGTTAGATTGATTTTAGTGTAATATAATAATAGGCTTGGTCTTCACGCGTTATAGTATAAATACAGGTTAATAAAATAAATTAGCTCTATTTTAGCTATACTAAGATAGAAAGAGAAGAGGTATAAAGGGGGCTTACCTCTAAATAAAATAGTATATAGCCTAAGTATAAGCTAGTCATGCTCTAAGCTCTATGCTAGGTTATAACTAGTATAGCTAGTTATAATATTATATAGCCTATAATAAGCAGAGCGAGCAGCACCGTCACATATAATAAAGAAAGTATAAAATAAAAAAAAAACTAAACTATAATAGCTAATAAAGTAGTGTAGTAAAAATATTATAGTATATATTTTTAAGAATTTTACTATATTAAAGTTTTAAAATTATACTAAATAATTAATAACATTAAGGTACTTATTATAATAATATTTAGACTTAATAATTATTTAAATAAGCTAACTAAGTTTTAGAGTCTAGTTATATAATATTATAATATAAAATAGCTTATTCGTTTTATAAGAAAATTTATTTTATTTAAAAGTATTAGTTTACTAAAGTTATTAAAAGCAGTCTAGTTTTACTATAGTAATATATAATAAAATACTTGTATAATAGTTTTATAACTATATAAATTATTAAAAGTAAATACTTTTTTTACTATAAGTATAAACTAATATAAAAAGTAATTAACTTTTTAATATATATATACTTAAGTGCTACTAATACTACTATTTTTAATTAAAATTTAATAACTAAATACAAATTAATTATAAAGCTATTTAATTTAGTAATATAATTAATATTAGAGAATTATTTAGTACTATAATAATTTACTAATAAGTTAAATTTTTTTTTTTAATAACTACTTAAATTTAAGCTAGTATTAATATAATATACTTTTATTAAGTTTTAAAAGTTAATTATTTTCACTCTTTTTTTAAGACCTACTCTATTTTTTAAATATTATAAATTTAGATTTTTTTTTTTACTAATTTTTTTTTTAAAATAGTCGAGATATTTTTAATTAAATTCAAATTTAGAGATTATATAAGTTATTTTATTAACTTATTACTAAACTTTTTATGAAAAGTTGAAGTTATTTTTAATATATAATATATTAATATATATTACTTAAGTAGCTGTTAAAAACGTTTTTAATACTTTATAAGTTTTAAACAAAAATCTCTTAATATATTAAATTAAGTACTTTTTAACTAAATTATTTATTGAGCTTTAAAAGCCATTTTATTTACTTAGCTTAATACTAGAGTTTTTTTTATTTTTATATAAGTGCTTAAGAATAGACTTAATACTACTAATTAACTAAAAATAAGTTTTTTATATTTTTTTAGTATTATATTTAAAGTAAGACAGCACTTAAATTTTATAAACTATATATTTTAAATATTTTTAATAGTTAGTTATAAGTTTTGAAAGCAGTTTAAAGTAATTAAAAAAGTGTTAATTAAAGAATAGATTTTTAAAATATATATATATATATAATAGCTACTTAATTAACTAAAATATAAAAGTTAATTACTTTTTATATTAGTTTATATTAACGTATGTAATAGAAATTTTTGAAATTACTTTTAATATTATATAAGTTATACTCTATATTAAAGTTTTTTAGTAGTAACTAAAGTAAAGTTATATATTTAAATTAATTTTTCTTATAAGTTTTTTAAGTAAAAAAAACAATAATAATAGTATTACAGCCTAATTTTTTTATTTTAGTATTAAGAATGTACTTTATATGTTATATAGAAATTAGCTAGCTAGCAGCTAAGCTTATATAATATAAAAAATAGATAAAGTACTAAAAATTAAGAACTAGCTAAAGAAAATAATTAAAATAAAATTATAATAATTAAAATAAGTGTATAGCTTTTAAGTTATAATAAAGTTATTATAAACACAAAGGTTAATTAAAAATGTAACTATTATTTATATATATAAAATTTCGTTAATTTCTAAATTAAAATAACTTATAAAATATAAATAGTATAAAATAAATGATATATATTAACTACAGGCTTTTTTCTAAATATTAAAGTTTTAATAGTTAACTAGTTAGTTATGTTAGTTAGTTAATGTATATATATATATATATATATAATAATAATAATTAGATTATTTGAAAATAGCTATTAATATATTTTAAATATTAATTTAAAGTAACTTATTTAAAATCTACTTTTATAATAGTATTAAGTTAATTTATTTAAAGTATTTATTAGTAGTTTATTTATAACTAGTTCTATAGTTAGGTATATTTTTTTAAGCTTTTTTACTAGTAGACTTAAACTTTTCTACTAACTATAGAAAAGTACACTTTTAGATAAAAAAGTTATTAAAATACTTTAACTAAACTTAAATTAGTTAATAAAGTTTTAAGCTTACTATTTAAAGTTTTTATTAATTTTTTTAATATATTATAACTATTACTTTTGTTTAAATAAATAAGGTAGTAATAAAAATCTTTATATTATAAATAAAAAGTTATTATTTTTAGCTAGAATTTTTACTATTATAAGTAATTTATTATTAAATAAAGTAAAGCTTTTACTTATAATTTTAGTTTTTTATAACTAGAAGTTAGATTAAATTAGTAATTTTTTAACTCTTTTATATATAACTATATAAGTATAGTAAGTACTTTATTATTACCTACTATACTTTTAAAGTAGCTATGTTTTATAAATATATTTTAACTACTTTCTTTTTATTAGCTATCTTAGGCATTTAATAAAAATTATAGGCATAAAGTTTAAAAGAAAATATACTAAATTTTACTATATTTTTTAGTTAAATAATACTTTTTATTTATAATTTAATTAAAATTACTACTTTTTTAATAAGCCTTTATTATAAATTTAACTAGTATAACTTTATAAAAGTAGGTAACTTCTAATACTTATACTAATTAATTAAAACTTAAAGTAACTTAGTATTTAATACTTTAATAGCTTAATTATATAAATATCTTATAGTTAATATATATTTAAAGTATACTTATAGCTTGTTTACTTAACAGTAAACTTAATAAGCTATAAATATAATAACTAAATAAAGTTAAAAAAAAATATGCCTATAAAAAGTAAATAGTTTAAAAAAAATATAATAGTAAACATTAAATATCTAAATTTAAAACTTTTTTAGAGTTTTCTAAAAATAGACTTTACTATTTATATAATAACGGGCTCGGTCTTTACGCGTCGTAGTATTAATATAAATTAATAAAATAAGTTAGCTCTATTTTAGCTATACTAAGATAAAGAGAGAAAAGATATAAAGGGAGCTTACCTCTAAATAGAATAGTATATAACCTAAGTATAAGCTAGCTATACTTTAGGCTCTACACTAAATTATAGCTAGCATAGCTAGTTATAATATTATGTAGCTTATAGTAAGTAGAGTAAATAGCACTGTTATATTACCCCCTCTCTAAAGAAGACTCGTTTTTAAGTCTCTAGGTTATAATCTTCTTTTTACTAGTCTCTATACTACTCTTGTTTTTAAAGCCGCCTTATTATTCTCCTCTATTATTTCTAGATCCTCCTCTGCTTTATATGCTTTTAACTAGGCGTCTAGTTATACTAGTAGTCCTGCTTTCTTTAGATAGGCCTTATAGTAATCTCTTACCTTATATAGGGCACCTATAAAGCCTCAGATATTATACTAAATAGAATCTAGGTCATGAGCTAGCCAGAATGCTTTATACTATAGTTAGTTATAGAATAGGCGGCTATTAAGAATTTCCTATACTAGCTACTTAAAATACCTATTAACCTTAATAGGCAGTTCCTTAAGTTTAATTTAGCCAGATAGTAAGTAAGTAGAAGCCTTTTATAAATAGTTTATATAAAAGATATCAAGCATACACATATATAATAGCAGCTTAAGATAATAAAAGTGTCTCTTTATGCCTATAATAGAATAGAGTCCGTATATCTGCTGGTTGAGCTTCTGGCTAGGTTAACTAGTAATAAAGTTTTTAAGTATAACGTATATCTTATCTTCTGTAGAGAAGTCTAGCTTATAGCGCTTTTTATTAGCCTATTAAGCTTATCACTTTTATACTTAAGCAATCTCTTATTAAGCTATTTCTATAGCTAGCTTTATTATATTATATTAAGCTTTAGCATAGCTCTGCGCTTCCTTATGAGATATCTATTTACAAACTATAATAAATATCTTCATACGTTCCTTCTAGTCCCAGTAATAGATTAACTAGTAACTAAACTCAATTTAATAGAGTAATAAGCCTATAGTCTTATATAATAGAATTACTTAAGCCTAGTCCATACAAGTCAGTAAGTCTAACTAGTTATTTTAATAATAATTAATAAATAAGCATAGGCGCTGGTTAATATACTAGTTTAAAACCTTAGTATTCCCGTTAGTTTAGAGGTGATATAGTGTTGAGAGCTTTTATTTAATTCCTATTAGTTAATATAGCTTATCTATAAATACTGAGATAAACTAAGGACTGTGGTCAGAGACTATTAACTTAAACAGGCTAAATACTTACTAGATATAGTAATAGTATATATTAGCTACCTAAGTAGCTATAGTTGTTTTATGATAAGATAGTAAGAAATAGTACTTACTTAACTAGTTTATAATAACAAAAATACAGTTATATTTTTTCTTATTTAAAGAGAAGAATTTAAAGTTCATAAAGACATCTTACTATACTCGCTTAGGGATTAGTAGTAATTTAAATAAGCCTAAAGTCTTATTATAAGGTATATAGCTCTATCTATAAGCTTTATATATAGTTATATAGTTATCTATATTTTTACTTATACAGCTCTAGTAGTAGTGGTTATAAAGTAGCTTATTTATTTTTCTCTTATCTAAATAAGTAGTCACCTAAGTAGTATAAATAGCTTAAATAAGGTAAGTTCTTAAAAAGTGTATAGTAAAAACTACTAGCTTATTATAGTATATAAAAAAGCTCTAGCTAAGTTTTTATATTAAATAGTTACTAAAGAGAGCGTGCTCTTAGAATGGCTGTAAACTCTCATAGCTATAATTCACCTCAATAATACAATTAATTAATAAGTAAAAGTTATTTAGGAAAAGTAAGGCTATAAAAGTATTAGTAGTAGTTACTTTAATTATATTAGTAGCTAGCATACCTCTTACTAATAGTATAACTAGGTTATTACTTATAGCCTTAATAAAGCTAATGTTAATTTACTCTACTAAAAAAAAGACACGTATTCAGGCTGCTTTATTTTTATTTTTTTAAGTCTTTAGTTTCTTTTACTTGCATGAGAGCGCATTAGCTACTATATTAATTATACTAAAATAATAAATAAACATTAAGTAATAGTCTACTATACTTATTATTTAGTATATCTAGTAGAGAGTAAGCTTTTACTTCATAGAGAAGTACTCTAGTATATAGTAGTTAGTTAAGATACTAAATAACTCTATAGTTTATAAGCCTATAAGCTACGAGCGCTATTCTCGGAGGTTATAAATTATAGCTAATATTTTTTTATTATATATATCATAGTTTATCTAGGGCTTGCTTATAGTCTTAGAGTAGAAAACTATAAGTTATTAAAAGCTATTCTCTTAAAGCTATAATAGTATCTCTATAATAATTCTATTACTTACATCTATCTCCATACACGTCTGATAGTAAGATAAGTAGTAAGCTAAAATATTATCTAATAGCATTAAATCTTTAGCTTACTGAAAAGCTACTAGCTTATGTTTACTAAAAGTATACTATATACCCTTCTTAAGTAGCTTAGTAAGTAGTTAAATAATATGTCTATAGTTTTTTAGAAAAGCTCTATAGAAATTACAGAATCTTAGGAAAGATTATAGGCTTTTAACTAATATAGGTACTGGCTATTCCTGTATAGTAGTAACTTTCTTAAAATCCTTTTAAATCCCTTTTATGCTAATAATAAGGCTTAGGAACTTTATTCTAGTAATAATAAACTTACTCTTTTTAATATCTGCCTAAAGGCTTGTGTCCTGGAGATATTTTAATACTTAAATAACATACTCCTCATACTACAGCAGGTCTTTAGAATAGATTAGAATATTATTAAGGTAAATAGTATAGAAGTTATTTAGTAGGCTATAAAACACCTTATTAATATAGCACTAGAATATAGTAGGGCTATTACAGAGACTAAATAGTAACACGTAATACTTATAATTCCTATACTAAGTACAGAACATAGTTAGGTCCTTTATATTCTTATTTAAACGTATATAATAGAAGACTTGTTATATGTTAAGCTTAGTAAATACTCTTATACATACTAGGCAGATAAGAGTCTCCTGAATTAGTAGAATCAAATAAGTGTCTTTCTTTATAATAGTATTAAGCTTATAGTAGTTAATACAAAAGCGCTACCTTTTTCTAGGCTTCTTAGTAAATAGTATTAAAGAAGTATATAAAGCATTACTATAAGTAATAACCCCTTATTTAAGATAATTATTTAGATAAGTCTTAATAAGCTATAGCTACTTAAGAGATATGCTATATAATAGACTTAATATTAGTATATTCTTAGCTATTAGTTTAATATTATAGTTAACACCTTCATGATGCGGAGGCAGTATGTTTAAGTTCTTTTTTAAGAAATAAGCCTAAATCACGCTGGCGTAGCTAGAGTAGAATAGTTTCTATTTAATAAGCTATTAAAGTTTCTTTTCTTTTATAAGGTCCTTATTTAATTGATAGGGCCCTTTTAGTAAAGGTTTTATTAAGAAATTTTTAGAGCCTTAAGAGGAAGACTTCCTTATAAGGTCTTTATAATTTTAGATAAGCTTATCTATTTTATAGACACTAGTATACTCTAGTATAGTTTCCTTCTACTATATATACATTATAAAGGTAATAGCTTTTATAGTATTAATTTTAAGGCCTGCCTTAAAGAGGTCTTCGCGTAAGATAGACTAAAAATAAAAAGTTTACTTATTTAACTTTAGCTACTATTATAAGTAAAGCTACTCTTTTATTTTTTTAAAAATTTTTTAGTATATAATACGTTGGGACGAGCGCTAGGGTGGCTTATAGATATACTATAAAATTACTATATTCATTAACTTATCACATCAGTTAGTATTAGCTTAGTATAAAGGATTAATTTTAGTTAATAGATTTTATATTAGAATAATAATATTATACTTATAGTTAATTAGCTTATTATCTAACTATTTAAGCGCTTACTTCTTATAGTTAATTAATATATCTATATCTTTAAACAGCTTACGGCTGATCATAAGGTTGTGGCGGCTAATATTATAGAAAATAAAGTAAGTTAATAAATAGTAGTTATCTAGTACTAAATCAGCCTAAAAGTACTCATTTACTTATTTATTTAGTCTGTTATTATAGCTAGCTAGAGAGATAGATTTTATTTAGTAAGTTTTTATTTTAAGCCCTTTCTTAATAGCGTGCATGTGCTTTAGGTGTACTAGAATAAAACTACTAGCTTTAGTATTAAAAAAGTTACTTAGCTTAATAGCTAGTCCACTAGCGGAGATATAGCAGGATAGAATAAAAACTAGTCTACTAAATAGTAGTTAATAAGAGTTAAACTAGTTAGTAGCTTTAGAAAATAACTCTAGAAAAAAAACTTCCCTTAAAGTAAGTCTTTTTCTAATAGTTTTTCTATAGTAAGCTAAAACTCCTTATTATTACTAATATCCTAAAGCGTATAAAGCTCTTTATTAGTATCTATAAACTTAATTACTTTAGTTATAGCTTAAGTAGGTAGTTAGTAGTTTTTTATAAAATAACTAAATTTCCCGTAATTATAGTAACTAGCTAGCTTAGGGATAGGTATTAGTAGAATAATAGTAGCTACTATATAAGTTAGGTACTTAACTTTTAAATAAGACTACTAAGTTAGCAGTAGCTAAGTCTTTTTAGTTTTTTTATTAATCTACTTAATAGCTTTCCTAGCGCTAAGAGCTAGCTCTCTAGTAAAATCTTAAACTAAATTTATATACTTATTATACTAGTTATAGTACTATTATTAATAAATGCTTATCTATGTATGTAGAGTGTTTAAGAGCTTCTTATAAAATTCTTCTACCTATTAGTTTATAGGCAGGCTGTGTTCTTAAGCTAGGCAAAAAAAGTTACTCTAAAATATAATAAAATTAGTAAGGTCTTTAAGGTAAAGCTTTTAGAAATTATAGTAAGTATTAAGTCTCTTATATAGGTTACTATATATTCTTTTTAAGTAATTTATTATATACTAGTAGCTAATTAGCTACTCACTCTCTTTTATTATATATATAAGTATTAAGAGGTACTGGTTAGCAGGACTCTTTATATATATACGTATATAAGAAATAATATTCTCCTAAGTAGTTTACTTACTAGCTTTAGTAAACTAGTTTTAGTTAGTATATACCTTATCCTCTAAGACATCTCTCTATTAATTAAAGGTAATATTCTTACTATTCTTAAGTATTAGTAGATTAGGAAATTATGCTAAGTAACTATTACCTTAATAGCTATCTATAGTAGGCATAGCTAGTAGAATAGCGGGTAAGTAGAATAATACTTAAGAAATTTAGTTACTAAGATTTCTTATATTAGAACTATTATTAGGTTTTATAGTAATATAGCTAGCTTAGTTTTAAGGGGTCTGTAGCAGAGCTGTAAAGCGCGTTTTCTTTACTAGTATTAATAATAACACTAGGCTAGCCTTTACAGAGAGAAAGGAGTATATATTATACATAGATTTTTTTATCTATACTCTTAGTATTTTAATCTTATTCTCTTAATCCACTACGTGCTTAAGCGTGTTGTTTAGTAGCTAATAAAGCTTAGTAAGCTTATCTCTAGCCTTATTAAGCTTAGTTTTAGCCGTGTTGAGCGCTTTTCCTAGCATATTAGTATAGTTATAATATATAAGTACTTTAAAATAGCTACGCTCTAGCTCACTAGTAATTATTACTTAATTAAGAGTTATTAGAGTAGAAAGCGTAACTTCTATCTCCTAAGACTTATAGGTGTCAGTTCTTCAGGTAGTGCTTTTAATAATAGCTATAAAGAGTTTCTTATCATATTATGTCTGGATACAGAGCTTCTTAATAGTGTAGTCTTCTCTAATTATATTATTAGAGTAGTGCGTAGCAGTACACTTAAGTAACTTAAAAATAAACATATAGTTATTACTAGTAACTATTATCTTAGAATTAACTCTTATCTCTAGTATAGAGAGCTTTCCTATAGTCCTAATCTATTTATTCTTATATTTATATAAAGCTTCTAGCTTTTAGTAGGGTGAAGTAATTGGCTGATTCTCTAGCATAAAGAAAATAAACTAGTAGTGTTTATAGAGGTTAGTTTCTCTAGTAGAGAGAAGATAAGCTAGTAGTGCTTATAAAAGTTAGTTTCTTTAGTATAAAGAAAATAAGCTAGTAGTGCTCACAAGAGTCGGTTTCTCTAGCGTAGAGAAGATAATAAGGGGGGGGAAAAGAAAAAAAGAGTTTACTAAAGCTCTTATAGCTTTTTTCTAATCTAATAAGTATATTACTTACTACTATAAGTTTTTTAATTACCTGCTAAGTTACTTTTAAGGCCTACTGTATAGGGCTTATATAGGCTATTACTTAGGATTTTAACTACCTACTGCTATAGGGCTTTCTAGTGGAGATTATATAGTTAACAAACTAACAACTTAGCATAGTCATGTAATTAATTCTCTAAATATAGTTATTAGTAAATTAAATGCTTAGGTTAATTGCACGGCTTAACCTTAATATTATGTCACTATCATCTGGCTAAGTTAAATTAATCTTAGTATAATATAATAACAAGCTCAGTCTTTACGCGTTATAGTATTAATATAGATTAATAGAATAAATTAGCTCTATTTTAGCTACACTAAGATAGAGAGAGAAAAGGTATAAAGGAGGCTTACTCTTAAATAGAGTAGTATATAGCCTAAGCGTAAGCTAGCTATGCTCTAAGCTCTATACTAAATTATAGCTAGTATAGCTAGTTATAATATTATATAATTTATAGCAAGCAGAGCGAGCAGCACCGTCATAACTTAGAATTTAATTAATAAGTAGTTTCTTTTTACTTATTTTTTTCTATTTTTAATACTTATTTTTAATTTTTGCTACTTAGTAAATTAAAGAGCTAAACCTAAACTCTAAATTATATAAATATACTATAATTTAAGAAAAAAAAATTACTTACTTTTATACTAACTTTACTAGTACTAAGTATTAATAAAGTAAATTAACGTATAAATATATACTACGTATATTTTCTTATTACTTAAAAAACTATTAAGTATTTTAGAAAATTCTATATTATATAACTTAAGTAGCTAAGTAAAACTATATACTTAATTATAACTTAATTTATACTTAGCTACTTTAATTTCTAATTAAAGCTAACTATAATTTTAAATAAAAAATAGTTTACTTATATAAATAGTTATTTTTACTTTACTTTAGTTATAACTAATATATTTAAAAATTTAGTTTTAGCTAGCTACTTTTCTACAATATAATACTCTTTTAAATAAACGTAAATATTTCTTTTTTCCTAACCTATAACATTTTCTATCTATATATTTACTACTTTTATAAAAGCTAAATTTGCTTTAGTAATAACTTACTATTAACATACTTTTTAACTTTAGTTTTTTATGTAATTTTTTTAATAAACTAAACTAAAATTATATTAGAAAACCATTGAAAATACTTAATACTTTAAGTTTTAGCACTAAAATAGTTATTTTCTAGCTTAATAAGTATAACTAAATTATTTTATAAAAAAAGTCAAAAGCTATTATTTTTTTTATTATATTTATTTTTAGAGTATAAAGTAGACTATATTTTTAATTTATATAAAAAATGCTTTAAATTAATTATTAAATAAGCTTAAAACTTAGCACAACATATTTAAAGTAATTAGAAAATTAGAAAACTAAATATAATACTAATTTTATGTTTTACATTAACTACTTAATATTTATAATAAATATTAAAAAGTAAGTATAGTTTAAGTGTAACTTTTATAAAACTTAATAAGATTTTAAATTAATTTATAACTATATTATTCTTCTTGTTTATTAAGCTAAAGTAAAAAATAGAAGTAAAATACATAAAGCTAATTTAAACTTATAATATATTATTAAAAATATTTTAAAAATTAAATAGCTGTAAAACTAAGTAGATAGTTTATATAATTTTTAAAAATTATAGTTTAGTATAAATTCTAAAAAAACTAATAATATAAACATTTTACTTTTTTTTACTTAATATTCTAGGCTTTTAAAATTCTTTTAAAGCTACTATAAAAATTATGTTTAGACTACTTATTTAATTAATAATAGCTTTTAAGACTTTACTTAAAAAAGTTACTATACCTTAAATTAGAGTTATAATTATATAGCTAGTATATAACAAAGTAAAAAGCATTAAATATTACTATTAATTAGTAAGAAATAAACGTTTAAGTATTAAATAAAAGTATAATAGTAAATACTATTAAATATATATAAACTTAAGTAAAAAAAAAAATTACATTAAAATTTTCTCTAAAAGTAAAAGAAATTTAACTAATAATTAAATAAATCTATATAGTATACTATAAAATTACTTAAAACTAAAGTTAGTAGAGTATAAAATTAAAAAGTAATATATTTTTAAAAAAAAGCTACTAGTTTAAAATAATTATAATAAGTAAATTAAACTCTTTTATAAAATTTATAAGTATATATAATAATTAGGCCACTTTTTTAAAATAATACTATTTATATTATAAAAACTTATAATATACATTATTAATACTTTTACTTATTAGTTTACTATATTTTTAGTTAAGATAATATTAGAAGTTATAAAAATATTAATTTCTTATTTTACAATTTTTTTAAATAGCTTTAAAACGTATTTACTTAAGATATTATATAATAATAGAAAAATCTTACGCGAACAAAAATAATTCTTACTACTTATTATTTAGAAATAATAAATTTATTAAGTTAAAAAAAACTATATTTAGAAACTAGAAAATACTATTAATTTTACTATTACAAGTAGTTACTACAACTTAATAAACAAATAAAAACTAGGTATTAAAAAGTTATAGTAGATATTCTTTTATATTAAATATTTAGAAAATAAAAACTAAGTTTACGATTTTTCTATTTAGCTAATATTATATATTTTTAATAAAATAAATTAATAGAGGATAACTAAAATATTTTTAAGAAATATTTTTTACTTTTTTTATATTTAAGCTTAATATTAAGTTAAAGTAAGAGTAACTACTTTAGCTAATTAATTTATTTAAATATTTTTTTATTATAGATATAATAAGTACTAGCTTTAATAAATTTATTAATAGTAAATATTTTACTCTACAATTTTCTTAAGTATAAAAAATCTATTAAGACTATATATTTAAAAATATAATTAGCTTTAATAAACTATAAAAATTAGTAAAACAAAGTATAATAGTATAAAATAAAAAGTAAGAGTAAAAATAAAAACTAGCTTAAAAAACTAAAAAAAATCAACTTTAAGTTTAACTACTTAGTAAATTCTATAAATTAAATAACTAGTTATAATATTAACTTAAAAAAATTTAATATAGTTAATTTCCTTAAAGTATTAAATAAATAAACAGCTAAAAAAAAAAAAAGTAAAAAAAAAAGTAAAAAAAAAAAGTAAAAAAAAAAAAGTAAAAAAAAAAAATACTTAACTTTTTTATAATACTCCTTTTTAGCTATTAAAATAAAAGCTTTTTTTAAAAATTTCTAATAAGCTATTAAATAAGTTAAGTTATTATATATTATATTTATAAATAATAAGGCTATATAGCTGCTTTTTATTACTTTTATATATACTACTTTTTTTTATAAAAACTTATTAATTATACTATTTACTAACTTTTTAGTAACTAAACTTAGTTTAGAAATACTTGTAAGAAATAGTAACTAATAGCTAAAGTATAAGATAGTATTATTTACTTTCTAAAAAATAACTAATAAGCTAAAAAACTAAATAGTTAGTTTTAATAATATATAATACATTAGGAAAAAAATTAGTACTATTTTTATAGTACTTAATAGTAGTTAGCTATTATTTATGCATTTTATATATTTTACTCTATAACTTATAGTCTTAACTTTAAAGTAGTACTAAGCTGTTAAATGTAATATTATCTTATAAAATACTACAAAATACACGATTATATTCTCTAAAGCTTTTATTATTATTTATAATATTTATATAATTTGTTTATTGTGTGTATTTTATAAATTTAACACTAAGCATATTATATATCTTATATCTAGTTTACTTTTTATACGTAGTACGTATATTTTAAACTATAATTTTAAATTACTAGCTACTACTAATTTACTATATAAAATAATAAAATACTATATAAGCTTTATGTACTTTCTTTTTTTTATATTAAATTAGAATTAGTTTTTATACTAAATTGAAATTAACTCTTACACTAAATTGAAATTAGCTTTTATATTATATCTAGAGCTTTATGTAAATCTCTAAAGGTAGCTTAATATATAGCTCTAAAAATAGCTTAGTATAAAGCTCTAAAAATAGCTCAGTACAGAGCTCTAGAGGTAGCTTAATATATAGTTTTAAAAATAGCTTAGTATATAGCTCTAAAAGTAACTTAATATAAAGTTCTAAAAATAACTATTACGGATGATAATAGTAAGGTAACTGTACCTAAAGAGCTAAAGAAACTAATAATAACAGCTAATAAAGCTCTAAAATAAAAATATATATTTAAACTAGAAAGGAAGAATTATAAGTAGGCATAGAATATATTAGCATAAGCTAAGACATAAACTAAGAAATAAAAATAGAAATACAGAATCATACTAATAGATTAGAAGTAGTGATTTATATAACTAAGATAAGACTTAGTAGATAAAGGTAGATAAAAATAGAGTAAGATAGCTAAACCTCTAGTAACTTTATTAATCTCTAGTAGTATTTAATATACTACTAATAGATATATAATATACATATAAAGGATCTTCTATAAGTATAGGGCATTAGACAGTTCATAATTACTTTTAATTTTTTATAGTTACTCTAAAATTAAAATTCATATCTTAAGTAACATAGTTTAATACTATGCTGTTAAATCTTAACTTACTGTATTATTTTCTTCTTACTTTTTACTAAGTTAACTAACTTCTATTAAGTCTAATAAGTTATCCAATTAAAAAGTAAGGGAACTGCTAAGTGTTATATAAATAATTAAATAACTTATTACTAGTATAATTTACGTTAGTAAGTTAGTAACTTGTAATATTATAATTACTATCTTAAAAGAGTAGGAAGGACTGTTAGATAGGATTCTAATAACTAATTATTAAACATTTATAATAATCTACTATAAGAAGGAGTAAGAACTTTACTCGTTATTAGAAAATAATAGTAAAGAAAAAGTTATAGCAGGATCTTTATTCATAACTAGAAGTATATCTAGAGAATAGAAAAGTGTATAATAAGTTATCTAAAAACAAGAAGCAGCCATTATAGAGTTACGTAATACTTTAGTAAACCTATAATAATAGATTAAAGCTAAACAACAAGCTATAGTAGTCTAAAAAGGAGGAATAGTAAAAATATAATCTCTTAAGAAATTTAATAGTAATTAAGATAAACTTAAGACTTTCATAACAGCAATAAACCTCTATTATTAGTTTAATTAAAAGTTATTTTTAACTAACTAGGATTGAATTCTGGTAGCTGGTATAAATATAATAGGTAAAGCTATATAATAGTTTAAACTACTAATAAGAAATTATCTTACTAATAGAAATCTTAACTTAGAAGTGGTAGGGTTAGCTAACTGTAATAGTAATATATAATAAGCCTTTAGAAATTATAAATATTTTAAACAAGAAATGATTATTATCTTTAGGGAAATTAATAAAGAAATAGAGGTAATTTAAAAGCTTTAATAACTTAAGCAATATACATTAGCAGCTAATTATATAGCGGAATTTAAATAGATTTAATTATAACTTAACTAAGCAGATTAACTACTAGTTATAATATACTATAAAGAACTAAAAGACAGAATTAAGGATAAAATCTCTAGAGAAAAATAGCTAAGTATTTTATTAGAAATCATTAAACAAGCAGTAACTATTAACAACTATTAGTATTAATAAGAATAAAAGAAAAAGGCATAAGGGAGATTAGTAATTCATATACCTAAAAAGAATAGGAAAGATAACTAAACTTATAATTTAATAAACGTTAATATTAAGAGAATATTTATTAGAAATAGGTAAGAAAAGTAAGCTAAGAAATAAATAGAATACTATATACATAAAGTCTACTTAGAATATAGAAAACAGAAACACTTTATTAAGGATTATAAATAATAATAATTAGAGATTAAGAAAGCTTATATCTAGACTAAAGCGCCTAAGGAAATTAAGATTACTATAGTCTAAATAAAATAAGTAAAAGATATTATAATAAAGAAAATAATTATAAGGAGAATTTAAAAGGAATAATACTAAATCTATAAGAGCCACACACATCTTAGGTAAGAATATAAGATTCTATATTAATAAGTTAAGAATTATCTAATAGAATAATTTAGTGATATAATCACTATAATATAAGAAACAGCAGTTCAATAATATAACGCGAAAACCAAGAAAGAAATATAAAGGTTTTATAAGATTATAGAACAAGAAGGTGGATTATTTTATAAGAAAGATTAAAAATTCAGATAAAGAAAAAATTAAGAGACTATAAAGAATAAAAAATTTATATCTATAATAATTATACAGCGCGTACGCTAGAGATATTGTTGGATATATAAATTAAAATACTACTAAAAAGAACACTATATTACTAAACACTAGGAAATTATTTTAGAAGATAAAATATATAAATACTAATAAGTACTATAGTTAGCAGGAAATAGATAATATAAAAGGCTAAGTAAACAAAAATTAGCTATATAAATAAATAAAATATATTAATAAATATTTATATTAGTTATAATTAATATAACGTACTATCACCCTGTCGGACACCCAGAAGTAGGATAGAATTAGAATAAAAAAAAAGAAAAAAATCCTTTACTAATATTATAGATATTAGATAATAACACTGTAAATAGAATAATGAGAAAGAAATACTAGATATATATAGCTTCTAACTATATAGAAAAGGACTGTAAATAGAATAAACACGCTATATATATTAAAAAACTAAAAATAAGAAAAGTATTATAATGACTAGTGAATAAAAAGAAACTTAACCTATAATAAAAACTAGTTTACATAAATTTAGAAGATAAATTACAGGACCCAAACTCAGATGAATATAAATAACTATTATAAAATAAATGCTAGATAGGATGCTAATAATACTAAGCTAAATATTACTAAAAAAAATAGTTAGCTACAGACTCACATAAACAACTCACATATCAAAAATATTTCTTAGGATAGAAATGTTAGGATTATAGAGAATAAACTAGAAATATATATAAAATACTTAATAAGGAAGTATGCTAACTCTAGAGATATCTAATCTATAGACCTAAAAAGAAAACACTAAAAAAGCAACTGCCACTTAGGAGTTAGTTATAAATAAAAAACTAAAAAGCCAGTAAACTATAACTAAGCTACTAAAGAGTTAAAAACTAAAGATTAGAAATAATATATTAATTATATACACACAACTAGACCGGAGGAAACATGAAAATAAGTTATATATAAATATATATATTAACAGTAATTAGATACTAGCGCTTATAGATAGTAGGGCTAGTAAAACACTTATATTAAATAAATAAGTATAAAGATACTAGATACTAATTAGAGTTTTAAATAAACTTATATAAGTAAGATACATAGACAATAGTCTAGCAGCATTTAGAAAAAGTCTAATTAATCTTAAAATAAGAAATATAACTATTAAGGCAGTAGGTTATACAGATAACTATCATATTAAAATTATAGATTTAGATAGTAAGAATTTTATCTTAGGATAGGACTAGCTAGCATAATAGAACCTAACTATTAATTAGAAAAAGAAAATTATAAGAATTAGAAATAACTACTATAGATAGTAATAAATAAGAGTTATAATATAAATAAAGAAAGTAATACTTCACAATACCACATTTATTATACCAGAAGAATATTAGGAAGAATTTAGAAAATAGTTCTTTAAAGAAGCTAAAGACTAGCTATTAGAATACTAAGACTAAGACCATAAAATCATGCTTAAGGAAGAAATAGATTTAAAACTAAGATTATTATATTAAGTACCCATACACCAACAAGAAGAATTATAAAGATTCTTATAAGAAAATTAATAAAAAGGATATATATAAACTAGTTAAAGTAAAATAGCCTCACTAACACTCTTTATACTAAAGAAGAATAGGAAACTAAGGTTATGTATTAATTACAAATACCTTAATAAAGCCACTATAAAAAATCGTTACCTTATATTATTAATATTAGAACTTATAGATAAGCTAAGGAGAGCTAAATAGTTTAGTCTCTTTAATATTAAGAATAGATATTATTAGATATAAATAACCAAAGGACATGAATAGATAACAGTATTTAAAATAAGATATAGATTATTTAAATACTAAGTTATATTAATAGGACTCACAAACGCACTAGTAACATTTCAGACAATTATTAACTATATACTAAAAGAATATCTAAATATATTTATAATAGTATATTTAGATAATGTACTTATATATATAAACGGAATGCTAGAAGAATATATTAAGTATACTAAGAAAATACTAAGAAAGCTTAAGAAACACAAGTTATATATTTAAACAGAGAAATATATATTCCATAAAACTAAAATTAAGTTTTTAGGATACTTAGTATTCCGAGATGGAATAGTAGTTAATTTAGATAAAGCTAAAAATATTCTATCTTAGCCTATACTAATAAATACAAAAAAAGTTTATTCTTTTCTTAGATTTATAGATTTCTGTAGATAATTTATTAAGGACTACTTAAAAATAATATTACTTTTAATAGAACTACTTAAAAAAGATTAATAATTTAAGTAGAAGTAACGCGAGGAAAATGCTTTCACAATATTAAAAAAAATATTTTAATAACTACTAATATTAAAAATATTTAATTTATGACTTCAGGCGGAAATATATGCAGATGTATTAAATAAAGTTATAAAAACTATTCTACTATAAGTACAGGATAATAAGTATAAACATTTAGTAGATTTTTTATCTTATAAGCTTATAACTACTAAGTTAAACTATAACATTTATAATAAAAAACTATTAGTAATAGTTTAAGTATTTAAAAAATAAAGACATTACTTAGAAGGAACTAAGTATTAGATTATTATATATTCAGATTACAAAAATCTAACAGCATTTATAATAACTAAGAAGTTAAATTAATAATAAGTCTGATAATAGAAACTAGTTTCTATATTCAACTTTTAAATACTTTATAAGTTAGGAAAAGAAAATATAGTGGCTAATATACTTAGTTAATAAGCAGACTATATAAGGAACATACTAAAAATTTATAATATAATACTTAGATAAAGACTAGATAGATCCCTAGAAAGATTATAAATAGATATTAAGACAATAGTCATTATCGAAAACACCTAAGAAAAATAAATAAGGGAGTTTAATAATAGATAGCTATATTAAAATCTAGACTAAGAAATAATTTATGTACTAAATATATTATAGACTAAGCTTATTAAGAACTAGCATTTAGCTAAAATGCATAGGTATTAGAGAATTAAAAAAACTATAGAATAAATCAACAGGTATTTTTAGATCCCGGGAATATAAAAAAAGATTAGAAATATTCTTTTAGAGTGTATTAAGTACAGAAAGAATAAAGCATCTAAATATAAAGAATATAGATTTATGTAACCAATTTCTTTACTAGACCTACTATAGAAATTAGTTATAATAGACTTTATTACTAGAATACTAACAACAACCACCTTTCGAGGCTAGAGGTATGATATGATATTAGTTATAGTAAACTAACTTATAAAGTACACATACTTTAAGCTAACACATATAGAGGTTAAAGTAGATAAATTAGTAACTATACTTATTAAATTACTAATAGCATGATATGGATTACTATAAGAATTTATTACAAACAGAGATAAATTATTTATATTAATATTTTAGAAAATGTTTATAGGAAAGCTAGAGGCTGAATATTGCCTCTTAATAGCATTTTATCTATAAATAGATAGATAAATAGAATAGACAAATCAAACACTAGAATAATACCTATAAATATACGTTAATAAGTAACAAGATAATTAGATTAACTTACTACTAATAGCTAAGTTTGTATACAACTCTGCAAAGTCATTAATAATAGGAAAATTACTATTTCTTACGAATTATGGTTATAAGCCTACAGTCTATCGAGAACCACAGATTCTAGATAAGATATCAGAATTAGTAAGAATAAAAGTTAAGAAGTTATAATAACTTTACTAAAAAATAGCAGAAAAAATCACCTAGAAAGGAATTCTCAGCAAACGGCAGAAAGATAAATCTAGAGTTAAAAAATCAATCTTTAAGAAGAAGGATAGAGTTTTCCTACTATAAAAAAATTTAGAAATAAAACAACCATTAAGGAAACTGGATCACGTTAAGTTAGAACTATTTAAAGTTAAAAGATAAATAGGACCTCTAAATTACGAACTACAACTACCCAAGGACATAAGAATTTACCTAGTTTTTTATATTTCAAAATTAGAACCAGCACCACCGAATGCCAAACTACAGACAAGACTTAAACTTAAAGAAGATACTACTAAGTATAAGGTCTAATGAATTTTGGACTACTAGCAGTTTAGGCGTTAGTGGAAGTATCTGGTCAGATAGAAGGGTTACGGACCTAAAGATAATACATGGGAACTAATCAGGAACCTGAGAAACAGTTCAGAGCTAATTGACTAGTACTATTAGACGAACTAATAAGGGCTGTATCCCACAGAAAGGACGACTGCAGCGCGTTCCAATCCAAACCAAGAGAAAAGGAAGACGAAGTAGGTTAGGAAGAAGCCGGCACTGTAGGTTGCGGTGTGTGAGGTTCTTGACCCTAAGAACGAGCTTCAGCCTCTTCAAGAGCCTGGACTTCGCGAATGGAGGCCATCTCTCGATCAAACATCTCCTTTTCCTTAGAATCAACTTTTGTAAGCTCACGACGAAGTCGCAGTTCTCAAGCACAGAGCTCAGAGCGTTGATTCTCGAGAGCATCAAGTTGACAACAGAGTTTCTCTTTATCACGATCAAGACGATCCCATTCTGGCTGAGAGACAACCAAGTCGCATTTCACACTGTAATTAGCACAGGCTGAGCAACGACCAGAGCTCAAGTTCACGAGGCAGTCGTCACCCCAGCGGGAACAATTCAAGCAGGGTGTCGGCATGTGACGGGGTTCGTTACGGATCCGAGAAGCTAAACGGCGAGCACGTATTAGAGACGACTCGGGACATGTCATCATAGGGAGGCTAGGCAGGAAGGAAAGGGAGTCAAGGGTCTTACAGTCTGGAACACAGAGTAGAGGACCTGCTGCCTTTATACTGCTTATGGAAGGGAGAAACTATCTTCCAGGATGAAGACTTAGAAGAGGGGGATAATGTTACGGACGGTAACAGTAAGGCAACTGCACTTAAGAAGCTGAAGGAACTAGCGACAATGGCCAATGAAGCTCTAGAATGGAAACGTATATTCGAACTGGAAAGGAAGAACTGTAAGCGGGCACGGGACGCGTTGGCACAGGCCAAGGCACGGGCCAAGAAGCGAGGACAGAAATACGGAACCATGCCAACGGATTAGGAGCAGTGACTCATGTGACCAAGGCAAGGCTTGGCAGATAAAGACAGATAGAGACGGAGCAAGGTAGCCGAACCTCTAGCAGCTCTATTAACCTCTAGCAGTATCTAATATACTGCCGACAGGTATATAATGTACGCATGAAGGATCTTCTATAAGTATGGGGCATTAGACGGTTTATGATTACTTTTAATTCTTTATAGTTACTCTAAAATTAAGATTCACACCTTAAGTGATATAGTTTAATACTATTCTATTAAATCTTAACTTATTATATTATTTTCTTTTTACTCTCTACTAAGTTAACTAACTTCTACTAAGTCTAATAAGCTATCTAATTAGGAAGTAAGGAAACTACTAAGTGTTATATAAGTAATTAAACAGCTTATTACTAGTATAATTTACATTAGTAAGTTAGTAACTTATAATAATAACTTAGTATATTATTCTAAAGATAGCTTAGTATAGAGCTCTAGAAATAGCTTAGTATAAAGCTTTAAAAATAGTTTAGTATAAAGCTCTAGAGATAGCTTAATATAGAGCTCTAAAGATAGCTTAATATAGATCTAAATACACGTTAGTAAATAAATTAGTAAAGAGTTTAATAAACCTAAATATTAGCTTAATATAAGTATATAAAGAAAGGAAAATAGAGAGAAGAAAATTCTATTAGAGCTAAATAAAAAACTAAGTTTAACTCTTCACATATAAAAAAACTTAGTATATATAAATAGAAAATAGTAACTATACAGGCTTACAGCGCCTATAGATATTAGTAATAAATTTTAAAAAGTAGATAGACAAAAACTAGACTATTATACAAGTAAAATAGTATAGAATTTAGAAAGAGAGTATAGTATATTATAGTATTTAATAGCATTTTATAGCATCTTGCTATATACTTATAGTTAAAGTTATAATTAGCTATACTTTTTAGTAGAAGAGTTATAAGAAAAGTCGTATTTAGTAACTAAATACTATTAAATACTTAAATAAAGTTATAATTAGCTGTACTTTGTAGTAAAGTTATAAGAGAAGTCACGTTTAGCAGCTAAATACTACTAAATACTTAAAAATACCGGAAATACTAAAATAGCATGAATATAAAATTCTTAGCCATGAATTTTTTTTCCTGATGTATATAAGTAACTAATATATAAACTAACATAATAAATATTTTTATTATTTTTATAAAAAGTATATAGCTAATAAAGTTTATTTTTATAGTATAATATTTTATAAAAAGTTCTTAAAATTTTAATATACATGCAACTACTAAATTTATAATTATAATATAAAATAAGTATTAAAGTAAGTATAGTTTTTTAAAGGAAAAAAATAAATAAAAAGTAGGTTCTATTAAATAATCTTTATAGTATATAATAGTTAGCTAGCTGTATTTATATTAGTTTTAAATTTAGAAATATTTATAATTTTATTTAATATTAAGTTTATAAGAGTTTGCTTTTTCTTTTTATACTCTTAATAAAAAAAATTTTTTTTAAAAAAAAAAAGAAAATAGTACTAAGAAAATAAAAATTCTATAAAAATTATTAATTTTTTTAGCTTTAAGTAAATATTATTTATTTACTTAAAAAAAACTATAATTAAGTAAATTATATAAAAATAGTTTAAAAATTTAGTTATATAATTTTAGTACATAGTACTTAATAATATTATAAATAATAGAAATATTTAAAAAAAGCTTAACTAGTTTTACTAGTAACTATAATATATAGTGAGTTAATATAAAAAGTTAAGAAAAATATATTTACATAAAAGTAAATAGTTTTAAAAAAAAATAGAATATAGTATATAATAAATGTAAAATACTTATACATATTATAAATTAGACCCTATTTTAGAAAATAATTTTTTTTTAATAGTTAAAATTAGGTGCTTTTATTTAAGCCTTTTTAACTATTTATAAAACTACTAGTTTTTTATTTTTTTTATTTTTTTTTATTTTATTTTTTATTTATTTTCTTTTATTTAAAGACACTCAATTTAAGCACAAGCCTATTTAATAAAAATATAAAATATTATAAATTTAGAAAAAAAAAATTTTAAATTTAAAATATAAACTTTTAAAGTATTATATGTATGTTACTAGAAATACTATAATTTAGTAATTTAAACTTTAGTAATAAAAATTAAAGTACTAATTAAACTTTAGTAAAAGTATTTAGAAAAATATGTTTTTACTTAAATTCTTTTTACTATCTACTAGCTATTATAAATTATAACGATTTTCATTTTATTTTTAAAGCTTTAGAACTATTTTTTAAAAAGCTTATAATATATACTAATAAAAAACTACTTAAGTTAATATTATTTTAAGATTATAACTTTTAATACCTATAAAGTTACCATAATATTACTATAATTAAAAAAGTTATATTTTTATATAATAAGTAGTACATAATAAATCTATATATTATAAATAAAACAAATAGTAAATTAAGTATATTAGTAAGTTTAATTTTAGTTATTAAGCTAAAAGATAATAGATACTAGACTAGAATTAAAAGCTACTTTTTTTAAACACTATTTAATTCCTTTTAATTACTTTAATGGTAAGATATATAAAATAATTTATTACTATAAATACTAGACTATAAAATTTAGTAAAGTAGCTAAAAAAAAGTAGTAGTTATATTTATTAAAAAATAAAAGAAAAATTTTTTAATAATTTTTTAAGTATAAGAAATTAGCTATAGTTTTTACAAAATTATAATTTTTTTTTAGTATTTAGTCTAGAAATTAAATTAGTACTTCTTATGATATTATAAAAATAAAGTATAATAAAATTTATTATATAACTTTATTTCTAAGTATTAATTTTTTATTTACTAATTATTTACTTACAGACTTTTCTATTATTTAAACTATATTTTATTTATATAGTTAGCTATTTTAAAAGAAAATAGAGTACTAATAAAATTTATAAATAGAATAATAAAAAAGGTATTAAAATTATATACTTTAAGTATATTTTTAATAAATTAAGCTATTTTAAAAGTCTATTTAATAATAGTGTAATTTTTGCCAAAATTATAAATAACTAATAACAAAAAAATATCTAAAAGAATTTAATTAATATTTATAGGTTTATACCTATATTATACATTTTCCTAAAAAATTTTAAATTTCTAAAAACTTTTACTAAGATTATAAAGTACTTACCTAAAAATGCTTATAAAAATATTATAAATAGTACTTTTAAGTACTACTTTTTAAAAAATAATTAAACTAAAAAAATACTATAATTATAGTATTTAAATTCTAGGTTTATACTAGTAAGTGGTAATACTACTAACTAAATATAATATAGTAATTTTATATTTTAACTATTTTTTATATAATATTAGTATAAAATAATTAAAGCATGTTTAAAAAAAAAACTATAAATAAGTTAAGTATAAAAAAATAAATAAAGCTATTTAATATAGTTTTATAGTATTAGTATTATAACATAAGTATAATTATACTTCTATATATAAATTACTAGTAGAATATTTTTAAAAAAAAGGTTTAAAACTATTATAAATATATTAGACTTAAAATTTAAACTAATACTAATAACTAATAATCTTAGAAAAAGCTTTTAATATAAAAGTAAGTAAGTTTTCTAAAATACTTATATTAATAATTATTAGTTCTTTTTTTAAAAATAATATATAATTATAAATAAAGTGCTAAAAAAAGAATTATATTATTTCATATTAAATAATTTATATAATTTTACTTTTTTTTAATAGTTTTAAGCTAAGCTAAAGTAATAAAACTAAAAATATAATTATTAATTATATATTTAATTTATTTTAAAACCTAATTAATGATAGTTATTTAAAATTCTTATATAAGATTTTAGAAATTACCATTATAAGTAAAATTATTATAGGTTTTAATTAGTATTTAGAAAATATATTATATAATAAAATATAAAGTTTAAAAAAAAAGCTTAATACTGTGATAATGGGTTTAGTTTTTACGTATTATAGTATAGATATAAGTAGATAAAATAAGTTAGCTCTATTTTAGCTATACTAAGATAAGAAGAGAAGAGATATAAAGAGAGCTTATTTCTAAATAGAATAGTATATAGCCTAAGCTTGAGATAGCTATACTCTAAGCTTTATACTAAATTATAACTAATATAATTAGTTATAATATTATATAATTTATAGTAAGTTAATTAAACAGTATTATTATATTACCTCTTTTTAAGGGAGGCTTATTTTTAAGTTTCTAGATTATAATTTCCTTCTTACTAGTCTTTATACTACTCTTATTTTTAAAGCTGTTTTATTATTCTTCTCTATTACTTTTAGGTCCTTTTTTGTTTTATATGCTTTTAACTAGGCATTTAATTATACTAGTAGTCCTATTTTCTTTAAATAGGCCTTATAATAGTCTTTTATCTTATATAAGGTATCTATAAAGCCTCAGGCGTTATACCAGGTAAAATCTAAGTTATAAGTTAATTAGAATACTTTATACTATAGTTAGCTATAAAATAAGTAGCTATTAAGAATTTCCTATACTAGCCACTTAAGATACCTATTAATCTTAATAGATAGTTTCTTAGATTTAATTTAGCTAGACAGTAGGTAAGTAAAAGCTTTTTATAAATAATTTATATAAAAGATATTAAGCATACGCATATATAGCAGCAGCTTAAGATAATAGAAGTATTTTTTATACTTATAATAGAATAGAGTCTATATATCTGTTAGTTAAGCTTTTAGCTAAATTAGCTAATAGTAAAGCCCTTAGATATAATATATATCTTATTTTCTATAAAGAAGTCTAGCTTATAGCGTTTCTTATTAGCCTATTAAGATTATTACTTTTATACTTAAGTAACCTCTTATTAAGCTATCTTTATAGCTAGTTTTATTATATTATAATAAGCTTTAATATAACTCTACACTTCCTCACGTAATATTTATTTATAAATTATAATAAATGCCTTTATATATTTCTCCTAGTCCTAGTGATAAATTAGCTAGTGACTAAACTTAATTTAATAAAGTAATAAGCTTATAGTTTTATATAATAGAATTACTTAGGTTTAGTCTATATAAGGTAGTAAGTTTAATTAGTTGTTCTAATAATAGTTAATAAATAGGCGTAGGCGCTGGTTAATATACTAGTTTAAAATCTTAGTATTTCTATTAGTTTAAAGGTAATACAGCGTTAAGAGCTTTTACTTAATTCCTATTAGTTAACATAGTTTATCTATAAATACTGAGATAAACTAAGGACCGTAGTTAGAAACTATTAACCTAAATAAACTAAATACTTACTAGATATAATAATAGTATATATTAGCTACTTAAGTAGCTATAGTTATTTTATAGTAAGATAATAAGAAGCAGCGCTTACTTAGCTAATTTATAATAATAAAAGTATAGTCATATTCTTTCTTATCTAGAGAGAAGAACTTAAAGTCTATAGAGATAATTTACTATACTCGCTTAGAAATTAGCAGTAATTTAAGTAAGCTTAAGATCTTATTATAAGATATATAATTCTATTTATAAGCTTTATATATAGCTATATAGTTATCTATATTTTTACTTATATAGCTTTAGTAGTAGTGGTTATGAAGTAGCTTATTTATTTTTCTTTTATTTAAGTAAGTAGTCACCTAAGTAGCATAAATAGCTTATATAAGATAAATTCTTAAGAAATATATAGTAGAGACTACTAGCTTATTATAGTATATAAAAAGGCTTTAGTTAAGTTTTTATGTTAAATAGTTACTAGAAAAGGTGTGCTCTCAGAATGGTTATAAACTCTCATAACTACAATTCACCTTAATAATATAATTAATTAGTAAGTAAGGGTTATTTAAGGGCAGTAAGACTATAAAAGTATTAATAATAGTTATTTTAATTATATTAGTAGCTAGTATGCCTTTTACTAATAGCGCAGCTAGGTTATTACTTACGGCCTTAATAAAGCTAATATTAATTTACTCTACTAAAAGAAAAACACGTGTTTAGGCTGCTTTATTCTTATTTTTTTAGGTCTTTAGCTTTTTTTACTTACGTAAGAGCGTATTAGCTACTACATTAACTATACTAAAATAATAAATAAGTATTAGGTAATAGTTTACTATACTTATTATCTAGCATATTTAGTAGGAAGTAAGCTCTTACTTTATAAAGAAATACTTTAATATATAGTAGTTAGTTAGAGTATTAAATAACTTAATAGTTTATAAGCCTATAAGCTGTGAGCGCTATTCTTAGAGGCTATAAATTACAGCTAATATCTTTTTATTATGTATATTATAGTTCATCTAAGGCTTACTTATAGTCTTAGAGTAAAAGACTATAAGTTACTAAAGACTATTCTCTTAAAGCTATAATAGTACTTTTATAATAACTCTATTACTTATATCTATCTCCATACGCGTCTAGCGGTAGGGTGAGTAGTAAACTAAAATATTATCTAATAATATTAAATCTTTAGCTTACTAGAAAACTACTAGCTTATATTTATTAAAGGCGTACTATATGCCCTTCTTAAGCAGCTTAGTAAGCGGTTAAATAATATGTCTATAGTTTTTTAAAAAAGCTTTATAGAAATTATAGAATTCTAGAAAAGATTATAAGCTTTTAACTAATATAGGTACTGGCTATTCCTATACTATAGTAACCTTCTTAAGGTTCTTTTAATCCCTTCTATGCTAATAATAAGGTCTAGGAACTTTATTCTAGTAGTAGTAAACTCGCTCTTCTTAATGTCTACTTAGAGACTAGTATTTTAAAAATATCTTAGCACCTAAGTAACATACTCCTTATGCTATAACAGATCTTCAGAATAGATTAAAATATCATTAAAATAGGTAGTATAGAAGTTATTAAGTAGGCTATAAAGTATCTTATTAATATAATACTAGAATATAGTAGGGCTATTATAGAGACTAAATAGTAGCACATAGTACTTATAATTCCTATACTAAGTATAGAATATAGTCAGGTTCTTTATATTCTTATTTAGATATATATAATAAAAAGTCTATTATATATTAAGCTTAGTAAACACTCCTGTACGCGCTACCTGGATAAGAGTCTTCTAAATTAACAGAATCAGATAAGCGTTTTTCTTTATAATAGTATTAAGTTTATAATAGTCAACACAGAAGCGCTACTCTTCTCTAGACTTCTTAGTAAATAATACTAAAAAAGTATATAAAATATTACTATAAGTAATAACACCTTATTAAAAGTAGTCATCTAGGTAGGTCTTAACAGGAATGTTTATAACTAGTATAATATAACTAAAGGCCTTAGTTTTAGTTATGTGATAATAAATTAGAGTAGTTTTAATTATAGTTATATAGTTATATAACTAATTAGTATTACTAAGCAATTATTAGTGGAGAATTAAAAGACTTTTTTAAAGCTTTATAAACCTATACAATTATCTAAATTACATTTAAATACTTAGTACTATTAATCTTAAAATAAGCTATTATTATAATAAAGGCTTAGCTACCTTTTTAGAGTCTTTTTTATTAGTAGTTAATTATTTTCTTTCTCTCTGCTATTACTAAGAATCTCTTTTATAAATTTATATAAAATAGTTTCTCTCTCCTTTATTAGAAAATAAATCTAGCTTTTTAAATACTTATATTCCTTTAGTATAGTAGCCTTAAGGTTATGTTAGTCCTAAGTAATTATATAATATACACTAGAGAAGACTCGCTCACTTTTAGCTAATATTAGAGAAATAGAAAGAATATTAATTATTATATAAAAGAAATAAGGAAAGTTACTTTGCTAGATTAAATTAAGCTATTAATTTAATATAAAGCTAGTAAGTTTAGGGATAGAATTTACCTATAAAAAATATAATATTAGCTTTATTACCTAAAGGAGAGCATTAATCTTATGTTAATATACTTATTAAATTTATTTAATATTAAAGATCTTTTAAGCTCTCTCTTAAGATAGTATTTATCTAAGACGTTATTAATTATCTCTAGATTAATTAAATTAGCTATGTCTCTAAAAATAGCTATATATTTATACTCCTTTATTTATAATTACCGTATAGTGTTAATAGCTTTATTAATTATTTTAAAATAAGTTTACTTAATAGCTTTCTACTTAGTAGTAAGATATACTTTTTAGTTATATAAATTTAGCATAAGTACAGCCGCATATACAGGTATTTTATTAGTAAGTTTATAATACTTATTAAATATAAACTATATTATAAGTAGTAATATAAAGAGGTTTTTATTATCTTTGTGTTTATCTTACTTCTTTTTAATATAGCTAATTAAAAAATCTATTATCTCTAGTACCTAATTAAAAGACGTGTGATCTCTCTCTAAAATGTTAGTTACATTATAAAAAAGCTTTAAAATATTTCTAGTTTCAATTAAGGTATTCTATTTATCGCGATTAATAAAGTTTTAGTGTATTTTATTTTAGTTTTTATTAATAAAGACCTAAATATAGCTCTCTAGGTTAATTATAGTATTTAATATAGTTAACTAAAAGTTCTAGCGTGTATTATTATCGTAAGAAAGGATATATCTAGTAAGTTTAATAAACTTCTAATATTAAGATAGTAAGTAATAAAGCTAAATAGTAATATTATAAATTTTCTTAAGAATATCTATCTCTCTTTATCTAGCCTAGCTTATTTTATTCTACTTATATTCACTCTCTAAGCGTAGCTTATAGTGTTCTTTATCTTAGTAAAGCTTTTTTATAGCTTAAATAACTAGTTTTACTATATTCTTATTTTTTATAAATAAAAAAGCCTGGTAGGCTAGATTAAGTATATAGCCTATATACTAGATACCATACTGTTAAGTGTTCTAGGAGGTAAGATCTTTTATAAGAAAATAGCAAATCTTATTATTTAATCTATAGTTATCTTTTATATACTAAAAAGAGTAAGTTACAGAACGTGTTCTTAATAAATAAAAAAAGATATACTTATAAAATAGCCTATCTTCTTCTTACTAATATTAAATTTCTTAAGAATCTTTTAGAAGATTTCTGTCTATTCTTTAGCTTTATAGCCTTATTTATACTTTTAAAGAGCTAATATAGCCTTTTATAATCTCCCTAGTTTATTAATAAAATATATTATAATTGCTTGGTAATGGTTATTATTTAGCGATAACTAAATATCTATAGTAAAGTATATTTTTAATAAGGATTTAGTAAGCTTCTACTTAATAGCCTTTTTAGATATCTTATACGTCTTTTCTATAAGTCTTTTAATTAAACTTTAAGAGTTTCTTATCAGACCACCTTATTTAATAAGAGTATAGTTTAAAATCTTTATTAAAAAATAAAACTCAGGCTACTCTGTAATTAATAGAGGGAGATTATAGTTAATTATTATTAAAATAAGAATATTTAGCTAGTTAGCTTTATTAATGAAATTATAAAAAACTTTAGCTTTCTTAGTTTCTAAGGAATTATTAGCATGTTACTATTATAGTTTAAAGTTAGTAATAAGTTAATCTATCTTCTCCTCTACCTTAATTTTAATTAATGGATTAATAGTAACTTTATACTTTAATTTTAGATGAGATTAAAATACTAATATACTAAAGCAGTCTTTCTTATATTACTTATAATAAAAAAGCTTTTAATTTAAGTTATTACGTGCCAGCTACCTATCTAGAGGCTTATTAAGTATATAACTTTAGAGTTTATTATCTTTATAAAGTCTTTAATACTTTTACTAGAGTATATTAATAGCATAATAAAGGTTATTTCTAGTAAGAGTAAGGTCATCAAAATCACGCGAATTAAGATTAGTAAGGGTTGAAATATTGTTAGTAACTTTATTATAAGCTCTTTTTTAGCCCCTAGTCTCCCTTTAAGAGTCCTTTATAATAAGGCGTTAATAAAACTAAAGTATATAAGAATAGTAAAATACACGCGAAATATATGTAAAATACACCTTTATAGGACTATAAAATACTAAAGGACTAAGTAAAATATACATAGATATAAAAAAAATAGCAATTAGACCTTTTTAGCTCTAGTATGTCTTTAGATATTAGATATAAGTAAATAAGTATATTTTAAGTGTATCTTAAGTGCATCTGATAATTACCTAGTAATTCTATAATTTTTAATATTAGAGGTAAGTTTCGGTATTAAAAGATAATTCTTAATTTATATAACTATATAACTAATGTAACATAATTACAGAAATATTAGTTTTAGTTTTCTAAGAACTAGTTTTAGTTATAACTAATTTATATAATATAACTATAACTAGTTATGAACGTCTCTAGGTCTTAATAAGCTATAGTTACTTAAAAGATATACTATATAATAGGCTTAATATTAGTATATTCTTAGCTATTAGTTTAATATTATAGTTAATACCTTTATAATATAAGGGCAGCACGTTTGAGTTTTTTTTTAAAAAATAAACTTAAGTTATACTAGCTATAATAATATAAAATGCTTAAGTAAATATTATTATATATAATATCTCTTAAGATATAAATATAATACCACTATTACACTAGCGTAGTATTATTATTATATAAGTATAATATTATTAACACATTTATACTACACTCACACGTTAATAATATTTGAGGTTATAGAATAAAAGGCTTATTACTTATATTTTAGTTTAATAGAATTTAGCTTTAATTTATCTTATAAGTATTTACTTACTGCTATACTAACTTTCTGTTATACTTCTAAATTCTCTTTTCTATTCCTAAAGATAGCAGCTTAGTATATACTGCTTATTTAAATCTTAACTATACTCCCTTACTATCTTTATAACATAGGCGTAGTAATAGATTCTAGTTAGTTTATTTTAATAAATAGAACTATAACAGCGTCTGAAATGATATAATCTAAATAATTAACTTTTACTCTCTCTATTCACGAAAGGATAGCTAACTTAAAAAGATAATATAATAAACTTATCTTATAAGAAGAAGAATAGCGTCTATATTATAAAATAGAAGAGTAAACTTAATATTTTATAGATAATAACATATAAACACTATTCTCTTATACTAAATTAATTCTATTAATTGTCTTTCTAATAGAGTAAAGATAATATATCTCTTTTAAAAAAGAGAATAATATTAAAGAACTGTTATGTAAATATTATATTAGTAATAATTATATATTAATTCCCCAGCGCAGTTCCAAGATCAAAAAAATTCTAATATTTAAAAAAAAAAAGTATAGAAGTATTAAGACTTTTAAACCTATTTAGAGATTACCTTCCGCCTAAACCTACAGACGTTCTAGTTAGAAGACTAAAGGATTATATTTATCTTATAATATTTAAAGATAATATACTAATAGCTATGGCTATAGTATAAGTAGGAAAATAAAAAAATAGCATATATATAAAGCTATATAATAGAGTTCCTTCTAGATTAGATTAAGAGCTTTATTAATTAAAAGTTATAAGTAACTCTATAATACTCTAAAACTATCTAAAAGGAAAATAAATTAGTAAATGAATTTATAGTATATTTAGCTACTCTAGAGAATTAAATTAACCTATTTTATAAATAAAAGCACCTTATTATGCACCTGTATAGTAAGCTATAACTAGAAATCTATATAGCTCTTTTAAACTATTCTAAGTTTTTAAAGACTTAATAAGAACTTATTAAACGTGCTGCTATTCTGGAGGATAATTTATAAAAAATCACTATTAAGCTTCCAGCTTATACATAAATTATATCTTGAAATTAAATATAATAGATAAGTTAGACTGCCCTATATTCTATAGCTATTACTATATTATTTTATTTAGTTAATATTATCTACTATTCTAAAGAATGCTGTTACTGCTATAGGCAGAGATACTAGAAAGTAAACTATAAAAAGAAAAAATATAATAAAACTAAAAAGAATACTTCTATTATAGAAATTAATACTATTTAAATATTAGAAAACTAGTAGTATTTAAACTTACCTCCAGTTCTAGGTGCAAGAGACTAATTATTAAGAAGAAACTAATTTAAGTAAAAAAAAAAATATAGACTAATTAAACTACTTAAGTAGTAACTACTATACTCTTTAATAATAGTATATAAGTAAATATTATTAATAAGTTTACCCTAAAGCAAGACTTTAAGAAGATTCCTGAATTTAAATTATTAATATTATGTATATTAAATACCACATAGGAGTATAGTTAACACGTATATAAAATCCTAATTTAAATAAAGAATAATTAAGGGCAAACTCGGGAAGTTACTACTACTTTTTATAAAATAATTAATATAGCTTTATAGGTTCTCTTTAGGCTTCCTAGGCTTTAAAAAATATATATTATTATTAATTTTAAAATAAAGACATAGTGCTGGAAAATTGGTATATAAATAATTTAACTTAAGGAGCCTAAATAGTTTGTTAATTTTTTTTAAATATAAAAAGCATATATACGCCGTGCTTATTAGAGCTATAACTATTATAGAAAATAAAAAGTTTATAACTTTTACTTATTTTTTAAAGCTTTAAAGGTTTAAAGATTTAATTTCTATTAATACTATAAGAACGCTATCTAAACACTATAAAGGTAATTATATAATTAAACTAAAGAAAAATACTATTATGTTTTTTAAATTATTATAAAAAAATTTTTTTTAAGGAGCTTAAGGTCCTTCGCGACTATATAATAAAAAAAAATTAGATATAAAATAATACTAGTCTAGTAAGTATGTTAATTTTTTTTATTTCTAAAAAAAATAATAGTTTATAGCTTTATATTAATTATAAAGGCCTTAATAAGGTTACTAGAAAAAACTGTTTTATCTTACCGTTAATTAATAAAACACTAGATTATTTAGTAGACTTAATTAGGTTTATTAAACTAAACCTTAAAAACGCCTACTACTATATTAGAATTTAATATAGTAATAAGTAGAAAATAGCATTCTATACGTACTATAGCTACTTTAAGTATTTAGTAATATTATTTAAACTTATTAATATTTCTACTACCTTTTAAAGCTACATTAACTATATTCTATTAGAACCAGTTAATATCTTCTATGTAATCTATCTTAATAATATTCTTATCTTTTTAAAAAATATAAAAGATTATTAAAATTATATTTAATAAGTACTAAAATACTAATAATAGTATAAACTTTTTATTAATTTCAAGAAGTGTGTTTTTACTGTTGATGAAGTTAAATTTCTAAAGTTTATTATTTATTTAAATAGCGTGAAAATAGATTTTTAATAAGTTAAAATAGTTATTAACTAAGCTACTCTAGTTTCCTTTTAAGACATATAGGTTTTTCTAGAGTTTACTAATTTCTATAGGCGTTTTATTAAACGCTTTTTTATAATTATTTATCCTATTACAGACCTCTTAAAAGGCTCTTAAAATAGGAAGAAGACAGAATGTTTTAAGTAGACTCTAGAGATAAAAGTAGTAAAATATAAACTTTATATTATATTCTTAATAGCTTCTCTTTTTTAATATTATAAGCCTAATTTTTTTTTATACCTAGAGACGGATATTTTTAACTAAAGCTACGCTAAGATTTATTTTTAGAAGTTTAATAATAGTAATTAGCATTCTATTACCTTCTAGTCCCGGAAGTTATATGCTGTGAAATAGTATTATAAAACTCATAACCTTAAGCTAGATATAATTATAAATACTATAAAATACTAATATTATTATATTAATATTATAAGTTGCTAACTTACTAACGTAAATTATACTAGTAATAAGCTATTTAACTGTTTATATAATACTTAGTAGTTCCCTTACTCCTAGATTAGATAGCTTATTAGACTTAGTAGAAGTTAGTTAACTTAGTAGAGAGTAAAAAGAAAATAATATAATAAGTTAAGATTTAACAGGATAGTATTAAACTATGTTACTTAAGATATAAATCTTAATTTTAGAGTAACTATAAAGAATTAAAAGTAACCGTGAGCCGTCTAATGTCCCATACTTATAGTAAATCCTCTATACGTATATTATGTTCTAGTTGACAGTATATTAGATACTGTTAGAGCTGTTAGAGATATTAGAGTCTCTAATACCTCTAGCATCTCTAGCTGCCAAGCCCTGTCACGTGAATGGGTGCTCCTAATCTACTGGCATGGTTCTGTATCGTTGTCCTCACTTCTTGGCCCGTGCCTTAGCCTGTGCCAATACGTCCCGTGCCTGCTTACAGTTCTTTCTTTCAAGCTCGAACATACGTTTCCATTCTAAAGCTTTATTGGCTGTTGTTACTAGTTCCTTCAGCTCCTTAGGTGCAGTTGCCTTACTGTTACTATACGTAACACTATCCCCCTCTTCTAAGTCTTCGTCTTGGAAGATAGTTTCTCCCTTTCATAAGCAATATAAAGGCAGCAGGTCTTCCGCTCTGTGTTCTAGACTGTAAGACTCTTAACTTTCTTTCTTTCCTGCCTAGCCTTCTCACGATGACACGTCCTGAGTCGTCTCTAATACGTGCTCACCGTTTAGCTTCTCAGATCCGTAACGAACCCCGTTACATGCCGACACCTTGCTTGAACTGTTCCTGCTAAGGCGATGATTGCCTTGTGAACCTGAGTTCTAGTCGTTATTCAGCTTGTAATAATTGTAATATAAAATGCGATCTGATTATCTCGCAGCCAGAGTGGGATTGTCTTGATCACGATAAGAAAAAACTTTATTGTTAGTTTGAAAAAGCTAAGGAGGAGGCCCTAGAGGCTCACTCCCAAGCTCTTCAGCTTCGTCATGAACTAGCAAAATTGGATTCCAAAGAGAAAGAGATGTTTGATCAGGAGATGGCCTCTATTCATAAGGTCCAGGCTCTTAAAGAGGCGGAAGCTTATTTTTAAGATTAAGAAACTCACACACCGCAACCTGCAGTGTTGGCTTCTTTCTAACTTACTTTACCTTTTCTTTCTTTTAGCTTGGATTAGAACGCTCTGTAGTTATCCTTTCCATAGGATACGGCCCTTATTAGTTTATCTAGTAATACTAGTTAATTAGCTCTAAACTGTTCCTTAGGTTCCTAATTAGCTCCCATATATTATCTTTAGGTCTGTAATCTTTCTATCTAACTAGATATTTCCACTAACGCCTGAACTGCTAGTAGTCTAAAATTTATCAGACTTTATACTTAGTATTATCTTCTTTAAGTTTAAGTCTTATCTATAGTTTGGCATCTAGTGGTGCTGGTTCTAATTTCGAAATATAAAAAACTAGGTAGACTCTCATATCCTTAAATAGTTATAGTTCGTAATTTATAAGTCCTATTTATCTTTTAACCTTAAATAGTCCTAATTTGATGTGATCTAGTTTTTTTGATGGTTGTTTTATTTCTAAATTTTTTTATAGTAAGAAAACTTTATTTTTCTCCTTAAAAATTAGTCTCTTAACTCTAGACTTATCTTTTTACTATTTACTAAGGATACCTTTTTAGGTGATTTTTCCTACTATTTCTTAATAAAGTTATTATAATTCATTAACTTTTATTCTTGCTGACTCTAATATTTTATCTAATTTTTATGGTTCTCGATAAGCCGTAGGCTCATAATTATAATTTATAAAAAACAGTAATTTTCCTATAGTTAATGACTTTGCAGAGTTGTATGTAAACTTAGCTATTAGTAATAAGTCAATCTAATTATCTTATTATTTAATAACATATATTTATAAATATTATTCTAATATCTGATTTGTCTGTTCTGTTTGTTTATCTATTTATAGATAAAATACTATTAAGAGGCAATATTCAGCCCCTAGCTTCCCTATAAATATTTTTTAGAATATTAATATAAATAATTTATCTCTGTCTATAATAAATTCTTATGGTAATTTATATTATATAATTAAGAGTTTAATTAGTAATATCGCCAATTCATTAGCTTTAATTTCTGTGTGTGTTGGTTTAAAGTATATGTATTTTATAAATTAGTCTATTATAATTAATATCATATCATACTATTAGCCTCTAAAGGTGGTTATTATTGGTATTTTTATAATAAAGTCTATTATAACTAATTCCTATAGTAGGTCTAGTGAAGGAATTAGTTATATAAGTCTATATTTCTTATGTCTTAATACTTTATTCTTTTTATACTTAATATATTCTAAAAGAATATCTCTAACCTTTTTTTATATTCTAGAAATCTAAAAATATTTGTTGATTTATTCTATAGTTTTTTTAATTCCTTAATGTCCGTGTATTTTAGCTGAGTGTTAATCTTTAATAAGCTTAATTTATAATATATCTAGTATATAAATTATTTCTTAGTCTAGATTCTAGTGTAGTTATCTATTATTGAATTTTCTTATTTATTCTTCCCAGGTGTTTTTAATAATAACTACTATCTTAATATTTATTTATAAGTTTCCTAGAAATCTATCTGGTCTTTACCTAAGTATTATATTATAAATTTCTAGTATATCTCTTATATAGTTTATTTATTAACTGAGTATATTAGCCACTGTGTTTTCTTTTCCTAATTTATAAAGTATTTAAAAGTTAAATATAGAAACTAGTTTCTATTATCTAACTTGTTATTAATTTAACTTCTTTCGTTGTTATAAATGCTGTTAGATTTTTATAGTTTAAATATATAATAATTTAATACTTAGTCCCTTCTAAGTAATATCTCTATTTTTTAAATGCTTAAACTATTACTAATAGTTTCTTATTATAGATATTATAGTTTAACTTACTAGTTATAACTTTATAAGATAAAAAGTCTACTAGATATTTTTATTTATTATTTTATATTTATAATAGGATGGCTCCTATAGCTCTGTCTAATATATCTATATATATCTCTATTTAAAATCATAAATTAAATATCTTTAATATTAGTAGTTATTAAAATATTTCTTTTAATATTATGAAAGCGTTTTCCTTGTGTTATTTCTACTTAAATTATTAATCCTTTTTAAGTAATTCTATTAAGGGTGCTGTAATTTTTAAGTAGTTCTTAATAAATTATTAGCAGAAGCCTATAAATCCGAGAAAAGAATAAACTTCTTTTATGTTTATTAGTATTAGCTAAGATAGAATATTTTTAGCTTTATCTAAGTTAACTGCTATTCTGTTTTAGGATACTTAGTATTCTAAGAATTTAACTTCAGTCCTGTGGAACACACACTTCTCTATTTAAATATATAACTAGTATTTCTTAAGTTTTTATAATATTTTCTTAATATACTTAACATGTTCTTCTAGAGTTCTATTTATATATATAAGTATATTATTAAGATATGCTATTATAAATACGTCTAGATATTCTCTTAGTATATAATTAATAATTGTCTAGAATATTACTAGTGCGTTTGTGAGTTCTATTAGTATAACTAAATATTTAAATAATCTATATCTTATTTTAAATACTATTATCTATTCGTGTCCTTTGGTTATTTATATCTAATAATATCTATTCTTAATATTAAAGAGGCTAAACTATTTTGCTCCTCTAAGTTTATTTATAAGTTTTAATATTAATAATATTAAATAATAATTCTTTACTATAGCTTTGTTTAGGTATCTGTAGTTAATACATAACCATAGTTTACTATTCTTCTTTAATATAAAGAGTATTAGTGATGTTATCTTACTTTAACTGGTTTATATATACCTTTTTTATTAATTTTCTTACAAGAATTTCCATAATTCTTCCTATTGGTGTATGGGTACTTAATATAATGGTTCTAGTTTTAAATCCGTTTTTTCTTTAAGCATGATTTTGTGGTCCTAGTCCTAGTATTCTAGTAGTTAGTTCTTAGCTTTCTTAAAAAACTATTCTCTAAATTCTTCTTAATATTCGTTTAGCATAATAAACGTGGTATCGTGAAGTATTACTTTTTTTATCTATATTATAGCTTTTATCTGTTACTGTTTATGGTAGTTATTTCTAATTCCTATAGTTTTTCTTCTCTAATTAATAGTTAGATTTTATTATGCTAGCTAGTCTTATCTTAAGATAAAATCCTTACTACCTAAATTTATAATTTTAATATAGTAGTTATTTGTGTAACCTGTTACTTTAATAGTTATATTTTTTATTTTAAAATTAATTAGACTTTCTTTAAATGCTGTTAGATTATTATCTATGTGTTTTACTTATATAGATTTATCTAAAACTCTAGTTAGTATTTAGTATTTCTATATTTACTTATTTAATATAAGTATCTTACTAGCCCTACTATTTATAAGCACTAGTGTTTAGTTACTATTAATATATATATTTATATATAGCTTATTTTTGTGTTTCCTTTAGTTTAGTTATATATATATAATTAATATATTATTTTTAACCTTTAGTTCTTGGCCCTCTGGTGGCTTGGTTATAGTCTATTAGTTTTCTAGTTTTTTATCTATAGCTAACTCCTAAGTGGTAGTTATTTCTTTAGTGTTTTCTTTTTAGGTTTATAGATTAAATATCTCTAAAGTTAACATACTTCTCTATTAAGTATTTTATATATATTTCTAGCTTATTCTCTATAATTCTAACATTTCTATTTTAAGAAATATTTTTAATATATAAGCTTTTTATATGAGTCTGTAGCTAACTATTTTTTTTAATAGCATTTAGCTTAATATTATCAGCATTCTATCTAGTATTTATCTTATAATAGTTATTTATATTCATCTGAATTTAAATCCTGTAGTTTATTTTCTAAATTTATATAAACTAATTTCTGTTATAGGTTAAGTTTCTTTTTATTTAATAGTTATTATAATATTTTTCTTATCTTCAGTCTTTTAATACGTACGGCGTGTTTATTCTATTTATAGTCTTTTCTTATATAATTAAATACTATATATATTTAGTATTTTTTTTTTAATATTCTATTTACAGTATCTTTATCCTGTACCTATAATATTAGTAAAGGGCTTTTTTCTTCTTTTTTCTTCTAATCCCATCCTAGTTCTGAATATCTGACGGGGTGATAGTATATTATATTATTTATAACTAGTATAAGTATTTATTAATAAATTTCATTTATCTATAAGGCTAGTTCTTATTTACTTAGTTTTTTATATTATCTATTTCCTGCTAACTATAGCACTTATTAGTATTTATATATTTTATCTTTTAAAATAACTTCCTAGTATTTAGTAACACAGTGTTCCCTTATATAGTATTTTAATTTATATATCTAATAATATCTCCAGCGTACGTGCTGTATAATTATTATAGATATAAATTCTTTACCTTTTATAATTTCTTAACTCTTTTTTTATCTGAACTTCTGGTCTTCCTCGTAGAATAGTCTACCTTTCTATTTTATAATTTTATAGAATTTTTATATTTTCTTTTTAGTTCTTGCATTATATTATTGAACTGCAGCTTCTTATATTATAGTGATTATATTACTAGGTTATTTTACCAGATAATCTTTAACTTACTAATACGGAATTTTATATTTCTATTTAAGATATATATAGCTTTTATAGATTTAACACTATTCCTTTTAAATTCTTCTTATAATTATTTCTTCTGTTATAGTATCTTTTGCTTATTCTATTTAGATTATAGTAATCTTAATTTCTTTAGACGCTTTAGTCTAAACGTAAGCTTTCTTAACATCTAATTATTATTATCTATAATTTTTAATAAAGTATCTCTGTTTTCCGTATCTTAAGTAGACTTTATGTGTATAGTATTTTATTTATTTTTTAATTCACTTTTCTTACCCGTTTCTAACAGATGTTTCCTTAATATTAATATTTATTAAATTATAGGTTCAGTTATTTTTCCTATTTCTTTTTAGTATATAAATTATTAATCTTCTATATGCCTTTTTCTTTTACTCTTGTTAGTACTAATAGTTATTAATAGTTATTACCTGTTTAATAATTTTTAATAAGGTACTTAGCTGTTTTCCTCTAGAAATTTTATCCTTAATTCTATCTTTCAGTCCTTTATAGTATATTATAACTAGTAGTTAGTTTACTTAATTAAGTTATAATTAGATTTATTTAAACTCTATAGTATAGTTAGCTACTAACGTGCGTTACTTAAGTTACTAAAGCTTTTAAATTACTTCTATCTCCTTATTAATCTTTTTAAAGATAATAGTTATTTCTTATTTAAAGTATTTATAACTTCTAAAGGCTTGCTGTATATTATTATTATAATTAGCTAATCCTACTACTCTTAAGTTAAGGTCTTTATTAACTAGGTAATTTCTTACTAGTAGTTTAAATAATTATATAGCCCTACCTATTATGTTTATACCAGCTATTAGAATCTAATTCTAGTTAGTTAGAAATAATTTTTAATTAAATTAATAGTAAAGGTCTATTGCCGCTATAAAGGTCTTAAGTTCATTTTAATTTCTATTAAATTTTTTAAGAGGTTATATTTTTACTATTCCTCTCTTCTAAACTGCTATAGCTTATTATTTAGTTTTAATTTATTATTATATATTTACTAAAGTATCACGTAACTCTATAATAGCTATTTTTTATTTTTAGATAATCTATTATATACTCTTTTATCCCCCTAATATACTTCTAGTTATGGATAAAGATCCTGCCATGATTTTTTTCTTACTACTACTTTCTTCTAATAAATAAAGTTCTTGTTTGTTCTTATAGTGGGTTGTTATAGATATTTAATAATTAGTTTATTAGAACTCTATCTAATAGTCCTTTCTACTTTCTTAAGGTGGTAGTTATAATATTATAAGTTACTAACTTACTAATATAAATTATACTAGTAATAAGCTATTTAATTACTTATATAATATTTAGTAGTTCCCTTACTCCCAGATTAGGTAGCTTATTAGACTTAGTAGAAGTTAGTTAACTTAATAGAGAGTAAGAAGAAAATAATATAGTAAGTTAAAATTTAACAAAATAGTATTAAACTATATCACTTAAGGTATAAATCTTAATTTTAGAGTAACTATAAAGAATTAAAAGTAACTATAAGCTGTTTAATGTTCTATACTTATAGTAAATCCTCCGTACGTATATTATATCCTAGTTAATAGTATATTAGATACTATTAGAGCTATTAGAAATATTAGAGTCTTTAATATCTCTAGTATCTTTAGCTATTAAGCTCTATTACGTAAATAGGCGCTTCTAATCTACTAGTATAGTTCTATATTATTATTCTTACTTCTTAGCCTATGCCTTAGCCTGTACTAATATGTCCTATATTTACTTATAGTTCTTTCTTTTAAGCTTGAATATATGTTTCTATTTTAAAGCTTTATTAGCTATTATTACTAGTTCTTTTAGCTCCTTAGGTACAGTTACCTTACTATTACTATCCATAATAATTAAAGGCCTATTATCTTATCTTAAGATTTTTATAGATTATAATAATTTAAAAGGCTTTATAGATATTAAGGCTCTGAATAGTAGATAAGTACGCTAGGTAATACTACTTATCTTATATAATTTTAAAATTAAGTACTATCTAGAAAAGACTAACTCTGCTAATAGACTATTATAAAAACTACTAAAGTCTAATAAAATAATATATAAAAGCTCTAATCTTATATTACCTAGTTTATAAAAAAAATTATAACTAGAGAACTAGAGCCAGTCCTTACTCCTACTAGCTATAGAAAAAAGTTAGAGAGTAGCTAGAAAATAGCTTAATAAGAAATAAGTATGCCTTATTTTATAAAGAATATCTCTCTTAATTAACTTCTTTATAAAGTTAACTTAATAAATAAATACCTTTATCCCATTAAGATTAAGCTTAATTTATAGGGAAAAGTAGTAATTTCTTATTATATTATTTAGATACAGGCTAAAAAAGTTGCTATCTCTAAAAATATATATAAGTAATTTTTTAAGTTAATTATTATTATAATCTAAAAGCTTTAGAAGATAGACTTTTAAGTAATCTAAAAATATAATAAAAGTATTTAATTAGTGCCTTAATAGCAAAGCAGACGTATAAAGAGTACTTTATAGAAATTTAATTAGTTTAGTTTATTCTATTATAAGAGATGACTATATGTCCCTAGAGATCTTACTCTAAAAATAGAACTTCTTTACATTTATTATAATAACCCTCTAGTAGGGTATTTTAGGCGTAGTAAAACACTTAAATTATTAACACGTAAGTACTTCTAGCTTAGAATTGAAAAGAATATTAAGAAGTATATTAATACTTATAACACATGCGAACGTATAAAGGTGTTTAGATAATATTTATATAAAAAGCTATAACTACTTCTCTAGCTAAAAAGACCTTAAAAGTAGTTAATAATAGATTTCGTTATAGGATTACTATTAAGCCGTTATAGAGCCTACGTTTATAACGTGATCTTAATAGTTATAAATTATTATACTAAAATAGTAAGATATATCTCTATAACTAAGAACCTTACTACTATAGATTTAGCTAACATTTTTATATATAAAATCATTTAATTCTTTAGACTACTGTAAGGAGTTGTTTTTAATAGAGATAGTATTTTTACTAGCTACTTTTAAACTAATTTTTATTATATAGTAAAAGTCTAGCGCCGTTTAAGCACCGCCTTTTATTCTTAAACTAATAGTTAAATAAAATAGTAAAATCAAACTCTAGAACAGTATTTACATTTCTATATAGAAAAGAGATAAAGTAATTAGGCTAAGCTCCTTTCTCTTATAGAGTTTATATATAATAACTTCTATTAATCTATAATTAGGATGAGTTTATTCTTTACATGCTATAAGTTTTACCTAAATTTTAATTATAAGCTAGAATTTAATATTTAAGTGCTTAAAGCAGCTAACAGAATCGCATGTTTATATTATAATAAAGAATTAATAGTATAATACTAGCAGAACGCTACTAAATGGTAGAGGTGAAACTATAATAAGAAGCATAAACCTTATTTCTTTAAAGTTAGTAACTTAGTACTATTTTCTACTAAGAATTTAAGACTCTGCCGCCTGAGCAAAAAGCTTTCCCCTCTTTTTATAGGACTATATTAAATTATTAAACCTATTAGAATTTAAGCGTATCGCCTGCTTATACCTTCTGGTTCTTAAATATACTCTATTTCTAATATCTCTTTACTTAGACCTTACACTCCTTGTCTAGAAGAAAAAGAGCTTATGCTGAGGCCTTTAGAACTAGAAGATAAGAAAGAAGAAGGTTGATATATTATCAAAGCACTGCTAGCAAAGAAAAAAGATAAGAATACCCTAAAATATCTTATCAAATAGAAAGGCTGGTCTACACAGTATAATAAGTGGGTATCGAAATAAGACATTAATTAAGATCTTGTTTAAAACTTTGAAAGCAAGCAAGAAGTCACCTCATTGAAAAGGAAGCAAAGGATTGAAGTATAAAAACTTCATTTTTCTATTGAAATTAGACGGAAGAGACAGCGCTCAACTATCGTAAACTTATTACATATACAGTATCACTCCACCGCTCCTCCACCGCCACGCCAGTACCGCCCTCACAACTCTTGGCTTTCCTCCCGGTCAGCCCTCCGCTTGCCAGCAGCCTTGGACCTTTTATGAGCAGAGCCTTTCGGCGCACCATCAGCGCTCCGCTTCCGTCCAGCTTTCGCCTTCCGGGAGGCACGAGTGCTGGGCCCCGGACACTCATCATCGTCATCTTCGTTGTCGTCATCTTCCTCCTCCTCTGTCTTCTCCTCTACCTTCTCACTCGCCGCATCGCCATCACTAAGGGGAGGAAGACCTACCTAAACGCTATTAGAACAACATTAAAACGCTACCTAAAGAGAAAGTCTTACTTAATGTCGCTTGACATTGAGAAGGCCCTTGATAGAGGAGGCAATCCTCTCCAACGTATTTAGCTGCGCCAACTGGATATCGTCGCCTTTAGGTTTCTTTTGAAACCCCTGCTTGGCCTTCTGGTTAATCACCGTCTCCACGCGCTTAACATAGGAGCGACATGCCGTCGTTAAGGCATTGTTTAGTTAGGTGAAGAGATCCTCATCCTGCTCAGCCCTTAGCCTCTCATGCTAAGTAAGGAGATGGTTGACCTCCGAGCGGAATTCAACAGGAACCTGTTAATATTACCATCAACAAACACCTAGAGAAACAACGCTGAAGTGATGAGTGAACGTAATGGAAACTATATCTCATCACAAGGCTTACGCTGCTTTACGCAGTATTTATACTTCACTTTACCCTCCTTGAGGACACATAGAGAGGCAGTTTAATCAATCCTCTTTAAGCATTAAAGACAGATTTTTTGTTTGAGTTTGACAGCTGGGCCAGCGCGTTGAGTGAGTGGAGATTAAAACTAAACAGATTAGCAACACCGAAACAAAATGGTAGCGCCAGTACATACTGGGTTCTTGATTATGTTTTGCATATTAGAAGTTGTGTTAACGCTAGATAAACGCTGGTCAAACGCTAGTAAGAAAATCGAGTTTTGAAAAATATTGTGCCTAAGGTCTCAAAATTAGGGGACAGGCGAGCTTTTATTATGAGGCATATCCCTTTAGTAATAATAATGTTCACTATCACCATTCCACTTACCTTTACTATTAATAATATTATTTTGTTTACCTATACTATTTATTTTCCTTTTTTTATATATGGAAATCTCTTTTACGCTGATAGCTAGGGACAGCTATCTAAAGAAGAAAGGGGTAATTATAATAATATAAAACGCCTAAGTAAATATTACTATATATAATATCTTTTAAGATATAAGTATAACACTATTATTATACTAGTATAATACTATTATTATATAAGTATAATATTATTAACATACTTATACTACACCCGCGCGTTAATAATATTTGAGATTATAAAATAAAAAGCTTACTATCTATATTCTAGCTTAATAGAATTTAGCTTTAATTTATTTTATAAGTATTTATTTATTACTATACTAACCCCCTATTACACTAGCGTAGCTAGAGTAGAATAGTTTTTATTTAATAAGCTATTAAAGTTTCTTTTCTCTTATAAGATTATTATTTAATTAATAGGGCCCTTTTAGTAAAGCCTTTACTAAGAGGTTTTTAGAGTTTTAGAAAAAGGACTTTAGGTCTAGCAGGCTAAGCTTATCTCTATAGTCCTAAATAAGCTTATTTATCTTATAAATACTAATATACTCTAATATAGTTTCCTTTTATTATATATATATTATAAAAGTAATAGCTTTTATAGTATTAATCTTAAGACCTGCTTTAGAGAGGTTTTTGCGTGAGATAGGTTAAAAATAAAAAGTTTACTTACTTAGCTCTAGCTACTATTATAGATAAAGCTACTTTTTTATTTTCCTAAAGTTTTTTTACTATATTATTTACTAAGGTAAGCGCTAAAGTGGCTTATAAGTATATTATAAAATTACTATATTTATTAGCTTATTACGTTAGTTAGTATTAGCTTAGTATAAGGGATTAATTTTAGCTAATAGATTTTACATTAGAATAATAATATCATGCTTATAGTTAATTAGCTTATTATCTAGCTATTTAAGTGTTTAGTTCTTATAGTTAATTAAAATACCTATATTTTTAAACAGCTTATAGCTAATTATAAAGTCATAATAGCTAATATTACAGAAAATAAAGTAAGTTAATAAATAATAGTTATTTAGTACTAGATTAATCTAAAAGTACTTATTTACTTATTTATTTAGTCTATTATTATAGCTAGTTAGGGGGATAAATTTTATTTAGTAAGTTTTTATCTTAAGTCCTTTCTTAATAGCATGTATATACTTTAAATATACTAGAATAAAACTACTAGCTTAGGTATTAAAAAAATTACTTAGCTTTATAACTAGTTTACTAGTTAAGATATAATAAAGTAAAGTAAAAGCCAGTCCACTAAATAGTAGTTAGTAAAAATTAAACTAGTTAATAGCTTTAAAAAATAATTTTAAGAAAAAAACTTCTTTTAAGGTAAGTTTTTTTCTAATAGTTTTTTTATAGTAAGTTAAAACTCCTTATTATTACTAGTATCCTAAGATATATAGAGCTTTTTATTAGTATTTATAGACTTAATTACTTTAACTATAGCTTAAGTAGGGAGGTAATAGTTTTTTATAAAATAACTAAATTTTCCATAATTATAATAACTAGCTAGCTTAAAGATAGGTATTAGTAGAATAATAATAGTTACTATATAAATTAAGTACTTAATTTTTAAATAAAACTGCTAAGTTAGCAGTAGCTAAGTCTTTCTAGTTTTTTTATTAATCTATTTAGTAGCTTTTCTAGTGCTAAGAGCTAGTTCTCTAGTAAAGTCTTAAACTAAGTCTATATACTTATTATACTAGTTATAGTATTACTATTAGTAAATGCCTATTTACGTATATAAAGTATTTAGAAGCTTTTTATAGAATTCTTTTACTTATTAGTTTATAAATAAGCTATGTTCTTAAGCTAGATAAAAAAAATTACTTTAGAATATAATTAAGTTAATAAAGTCTTTAAGGTAGAGCTTTTAGAAATTATAGTAAATATTAAGTCTCTTATATAGATTACTATATATTCTTTTTAGGTAATTTATTATATACTAGTAGCTAACTAGCTACTCACTCTCTTTTATTATATATATAAGTATTAAAAAATACTAGTTAGCAGGACTCTCTGTATATATACGTATATAAGAGATAATATTCTCTTAAGTAGCTTATTTACTAGCTTTAGTAAACTAGTTTTAATTAGTATATACCTTATCCTTTAGGATATCTCTTTATTAATTAAAGATAATATCTTTACTATCTCTAAGTATTAGTAGATTAGGAAATTAGGCTAAGCAGCTATTATTTTAATAGCTATCTATAATAAACATAATTAATAGAGTAGCTAGTATATAGAATAATACTTAAGAAGTTTAATTACTAAAATCTTTTATATTAGAACTATTATCAGGTCCTATAGCTATATAGCTAGTTTAATTCTAAAGAGTTTATAATAAAGCTATAAAGTGTGTTTTTTTTACTAGTGTTAATAATAGCACTAGGCTAGCCTTTATAAAAAAAATATATATATATTATATATAGATTTCTTTATCTATACTTTTAGTATTTTAATTTTATTTTCTTAATCCGCTACGCGCTTAAGCGTGTTATTTAGTAGCTAATAAAACTTAGTAAGCTTATCTTTAGCTTTATTAAACTTAGTTTCAGCCCTATTAAGTGCTTTTCTTAGTATATTAATATAGTTATAATATATAAGTATTTTAAAATAGCTATGCTCTAGCTCACTAGTAATTATCACTTAATTAAAAGTTATTAGAATAAAAAGCATAATTTCTATTTTCTAAAGCTTATAGGTATTAGTTTTCTAGATAGTACTTTTAATAGTAGCTATAAAAAGTTTTTTATTATATTATACCTAGATACAGAGCTTCTTAATAGTGTAGTTTTTTTTAATTATATTATTAGAATAGTATATAACAGTACACCTAAGTAACTTAGAGATAGATATATAGTTATTACTAGTAATTATTATTTTAAAATTAACTTTTATCTCTAGCGTAGAGAGCTTTCCTATAATTCTAATTTATTTATTTTTATATATATAAAAAGCTTTTAGTCTTTAGTAGAGTAAAGTAATTAGCTAATTTTTTAGTATAAAGAAAATAAGCTAGTAGTGCTCACAGAGGTCAGTTTTTCTAATAAAAAAAAAGTAGTTTTAGAGAAAGGTATTTACTAAAGCTTTTATAACTCTTTTTTAATCTAATAAGTATATTACTTACTACTATAAATCTTTTAATTACTTACTAAGTTATTTTTAAGGCCTATTATATAGAGCTTATATAGGCTATTACTTAGGATTTTAATTACCTACTACTATAAAGCTTTTTAATAAAGATTATATAATTAACAAACTAACGACTTAGTGTAGTTATATAATAGATTTTTTAAGTATAATTATTAATAAATTAAATGCTTAAATTAATTACGCGGCTTAATTTTAATATTATGTTATTATTATTTAGCTAAGTTAAAAAGATCTTAGTATAATATAATAACAGGCTCAGTCTTCACGTGTTATAGTATAAATATAAGTAAATAAAATAAGTTAGCTCTATTTCAGCTATACTAAAATAAAAAGAGAAGAGATATAAAGGGAGTTTATTTCTAAATAAAGTAGTATATAGCCTAAGCATAAGCTAGCTATACTTTAAACTTTATACTAAATTATAGCTAGTATAGCTAGTTATAATATTATATAATTTATAATAAGCTAATTAAGCAGCACCGTCACAAATACTACTAAACTAATAAATATTTTTATATAATAAAAGCTAGTAGTTATATATAAAAAAATAAAAATATTATAAAAAAATAAAAATTAAATACAAGTATTGAACTTCTAAATTAAAAATATTTATAAATAACTTAAAGTATTAAATTGTTATTAAATAAAACTATAAAACTATAATAGTTTGTTATATAATATACTTATAAAAAGCATTACTATATATTATCATGTTATTATATTATAGATAATATTACTAGTTATATGCTATACTTTTATATGTATGTTATAAGTATTTAAATAATTCTTCTCCGTCTTCTTTTTTTATTCTTTTCTTTTCTTTATACTAGAGTAGCTTTAATATAGTATTTTATTACTTATAACTACTTATAATTACTTATAAGTTTATACTAGCTGTGATATTACTTTAGTATCTTCCCTTCTTTAGCCTGTAAAGGTAATATAATATTAGTTAAACTAAGTACTTAAATATAGTTTATAGTATTAATACCTTTTTTACTTTTTTTAAGTTTTATTATATTAGGTAATTTTAATTATACTATAAGGAAGTATAATAAAGCTCTAGATTAACAGGTAAAAGTAATTAACCTATAATAAACTCTTATTATATTTAAATCTTTAGTTATCTCTAAAAAGTAGTAAACGGCTGGCTCTAAAAGCTCTTACTATAACACTTATTTACTAACTAGTTATCTTTAAATAACAAACTTTTTAGAGCTTTTATTAAGATACTTATTTATTAATTATTCTTAAGAAACCTACTTCTTATAGGCTTTTATTAAAATAATAATAACTAATAACCTCTTAATAAGTATTATTATGTTTATAGTATATAAATAATTAATAGACATACCTATAATCTTAGCGTATATTATAAGGCTATTAAGTAAAAAAAAAGAAGTAAAAGCTAAAAAGCTAAGCACTACTAGCACTATCTAGTTATAAACTAAGTTAGAATAATTTATATCTTTAGGCCTCTACTTATAAGCCTGCTGAGTTATAGTAACTATTAAATTACTTTATATAATTAAAAATATTAAATCTTATAGTAATTTCTATAAACTCTATAGTAGTATAAAGTAAGATAAAGATAAAATAATAAAAGTAACTATTCTAGAGCTAAGGGCCTTCTTAAGTATTAGTATTAATAATAATATTACCTTTTATCTAAAGAACACCTTATATTACCTCTATATAACGTATTTGATAAGTGAGTGACTCAGACAAGCGAGTGACTCACCTTAAAACTCACTAAAAAATCAAGAATTCGCACATGAATATCTCAACAACCACTTAATAATAAATTCTATAAATTGAAATTTAGGCTTTTCTACATGCATTACAGCTTCTATGAAGGTTACATATATATTGGTTTAGTAGTTTTTGAGATATAGCAATATGGCATCGTTTTAGCCCCCAAATTGCTATATCTTAGAAACTACTCAACCAATTTTCATGCGACCTTCAGAAACGCTGTAATGCATGTAGAAAAGCCTAAGTTTCAATTTATAGAATTTATTATTAAGTGGTTGTTGAGATATTCATGTGCGAATTCTTGATTTTTTGGTGAGTTTTAAGGTGAGTCACTCGCTTGTTCAAGTCACTCACTTATCAAATACATTATTAATAAAAGAGTTTGAAAATAACTGATTAGGTAAGCTTAGACGTTTAAAGAAGTAAATAAAAAATAAAAGTACCCCTATAACTATTAAGAGATAAACTAAGAATAGATAAATACTATTTATTAATATTATTATATAAATTAAAATAGACCTAATAGAGATTGCTAATAAGCTTTATAAATAAATTCTCTATATTAAAGCACTAAAATAGCAGGCTAATACTTTATTTTATATTATTAATAATACTTTATATACTAAAAGTGAAATTATAGAAGCCCTGTACTTATCTAAAGTAAAAACTTAAATAAAAAAAACTATAAAAGCTTAATATTAGCTAAAGCTGATTTAATTATTAAAAGAAAAAGAAATAATCTCTAAGGCTAATAAAACTCTGTTATAGTCTACTAAGTAATAATAGATATGCTAGAATATTAGATTTCTTTCTCTTTACAGAGGATTAAGCCCTATTTTATATTATATAATAGATATAACTATTTAATAAGAATTAATAACTTTAGAATTTATTTATACTACGTATTTAAGCGTCTTTTAGGGTAAAGGTCTGCTAAATTTTTTAATCTATTTATTCTTAATAATAGCATTAATCTAACCTTTAAGAACTAAAATAAATAAATAAGAAATAAGCTTAGGCTTAATATTAACTAGTATAAATATAATAATCTAAACGCTATAAAGGTAACGTAAATAGCTTATATCTAGACCTATATTACTAGTAAAGCCAGTAATTTTCTTAATCCTTTTCTTAATACTAGAAAATACCTAGGAGAAAACATTACTATAAAAAACGTAATATAATATCTTTAAAGCGTTTTTAAAGATTTTAATTAATATATTAAGGTATAATAAGAGCTCAGGTCTCTTAGAATAAAGCCGTTTAATAATTTTAATTAGTTTCTAGTAAACTTCATACGGCTTGTTAATCTTATTAAAATATTATAAAACTAGTAAAAAAAAGATCTTTATAAGATGCTATATAGTAAGCTACGTATATATATAGAAAGTAAATACGCTTAAGAGTACTATATCTTTAAGATATACTATAATAAAGCTTAGTATATAGTATAAAAACTAGCTTAATTTAATTATAAGTATATAGAGTATAGAGTGTTGCTTTAAGCTAAAAGAAGTATTAAAAAAAGCAAACCTACGCCTACTCTTAATATTAAACTAGTAATTACTTTAACTTTACTTATTAAATAAACTTATTATAGCTATAGTAAACCTAGTTATCTCTTACGTAATTACTTAATACCTAAAAGAATTAAAAATAAAGTAGTTAATTAAAAAGAGTATGTTAAGTACTTAGATAATATCCTAAAGCCTATTAAAAGCTTAGAAAACAAATTACTTTAGGTAAAGTCTTTTATTTAGAGTTCTTTATTAGAGTAACTAGTATATTTATATATTTAAGCAATATAATTAACAGCCTTACTTTTATAATAAAGTATTAAATTACTCTTAATAGTATAGTAATTAACATCTCTAGATTACTAAATATAAAAGCTAGAAATATAGTCTTTATCTATTCTTAACTCTACTAAGTTATTAAGGAATGTTTTAAGTTTATATTCTACTATTTACATAAAAGCATACCTATAGTAGGGCATAATAATTAATAAATAGATATAATTAATTAGTTCTTTCTAGTCTAATTAGTAATTAATAAACGTTGTATTACTATATAGTTTATCTTTTATAACACTAAGTGTTATAACTTAATTATGGGCTGAAAATAGTTTAAATTAATAAAAGCAATACTAGACCCTATTAACTAATAAATAATCTAGCTAGATAATACTAAAATTAATACTAAATATAATATTATAATACCTTATAGTGCGTTTATAAGACCTATAATTAATTTAATATACTAAAAGAATACTAATAAGTAAGATAAGCTGCTAGAAATAGTAACTATTAAACTTTTATTAAAATAGTAAGCTTTTATTACGCTCTTATAAAAATAGTAAACTTTTATTATATTTACGCTAATACATACCTTATAGTAGATAAATTAGTATAATAATTTATATAAAATAAATAAGTAGTTATACCCCCTGCTACCTATTAAAACTCTGCTAATAATTAGAAGAAAACAAACTAGTCTTATATAATATAACGAAATAGAAATTAATCTTGTTTTACTTAAAGAACAATTGTTTCTATATAATACTAAAAGAAAAGATATAGTAATTAAAGTAACTAGCTTATATAAAATTAACTAGCTTATTAATAACTAATATTAAGAAAACGTACTAAAGAATAACGCTGAGAAGTTATAAAAGCTTATTAAAACAAAAATTTATAATTTAAAGTAATTTAAATTAGGTATTTTTATAAGCAGCTTTTAATACCTTACCGCTATATTATAACAGTATTAACTATAATATTATCTTAAAAAAAATACTGGTAAAAAGCTTTTTTAAAGTTTTTTTTATAATATATTATTTAAGTAACTAGAGCTTGTTAAAGCCTATTTTTAAGACTATCTATAAAAAAGCTTTATTATTTTAAGTAATTTTTTTTTATTATACTAGTGCTTTTTACTGAAAAATCTAAAGAAAAATAATACTTTTATATTAACTATTAAAAGCTTAATATAATTACTAAAAAAGACTATTATTTATTTTCTTTTATTAAAGAGACCTTAGCTTAGCTCTCCTGTGCATATATTTTCACCTAATTAGATATTAGATAAGTATTTTATTATATTTAGTTAAAAGAATTAATAGAGGATTTTATTATATTCTGAATAAAATATAGCTCTTATAAATACTACGTGCTATTATTTGGCCTCTGTAATAGACCTATTTTCTTTTAATAATATATTAATAATATTCTATTTAACTACCTTAACGACTTTTATACTGCCTTTATAAATAATATTTTTATTTACTTAAAAAACCTACTAGAGTATGATGTGTATATCTGTAAGATTTTTAACTAACTAAATAAAGCTAGCTTATAAATAGACATTTATAAAAGCAAGTTTAATATTACGTCTATAAAATTCCTTAGATTTATTATTAGTATATTGGGAATTGCTATAGATCTAGAAAAAATTACTACTATTAAAAACTAGAAGCTACTAATAATCCTTAAAGGAGTATAATTTTTTTTTAGTTTCTATAATTTTTATAAACTCTTCTTAAAAGACTATAGATAGATTATTTGATTTTTTACTAAGCTTATATAAAAAGATATATAGTACCTACTAAATAACACTAAGCTTTATGCTTTTAAAAATTTTAAAACTTTAGTACTTTTAGGGAGTATTCTAGTTTACTATTTACCCTTCTATTAGACATAAATTAAGATTAATGCAAGTAATAGGGTTCTTACTAATATAATAAGCTAAGAATAAGATAATAGAGCTTAAAAGTCTATAGTTTTTTTTTAAGAGTTATGTAGGAAGCAGAGATAAGGTATAAAATCCATAATAAAAAGATACTTATAGTAATATAAGGGCTAGAGGTATAGTGGTTATAGTTAATAAATTTATAAACAACATCTTTTATAGTAATTATAAACTATTATATTCTAAAATATTTTAGTACTAAGTATTTACTTAATTAATAGTAAGCTTAATAGATAGATATTTTTACTAACTACTATTTCTATATTACTTATTAGCCTGAATTAGTTAATATAGTAGCAGATACTCTTACACGTAAGTATAAGAATCTTAAGACTTAAAAAGTAAAGAATATTACTATATATACGTGAATTTTTATTAATCTGGTAATAGTTATTACCTCTCTTAATTTAGTACTTATGCTTATTAATAGTGTTTTTCTTATCCCAGATAATAAAACACAGTAAATAATACTAATAACTAAGAATAAAGAGAATTATAAGGCTTTTATTTAAGACTAGGCTCTATATAAGCTTATAAACGCTATTTTAAAAGCTAATTATTCTAGTAATATCCTTTAACCTTACTAAGAGCTAGTAGAGTAAAATAAATAGAACTAAAAACTAGAAAAAAGCTTACTAACTTAATAAGAAAAACTTATAATCTTTAATGTTAATAATATAAGAATATATCTTATTAAAGAGATTCACGCTTGCTAGGTTATAACTTATTTAAAAAGAAAAAAAAATAGATAGCTACTTTTAGCCTAATATTACTAGCTAGGTCTACTATCTAATATTAGTATTTATATTACTAATTATAGAACCTACTACTATGTGCATGTTTTATGTGATAAAACTTTAAGCTTATTTTTTTTTATTAATAAATAAGCGTTGCTGGTAGCACATTTCTTTTAATTTTAAAATATTTCTAAAAAACAAAAAGAGGCGTGATAATACTTTTATAGTTATTAATTACTTAAATAAGTAAGTATTCTTACTACCTTATATAAAAGAAATTATTATATTAAAAGTAGTTAAGTTATATTATAAATACATCTAGCGTATTTATAGTCTATATAAAATAGTAATATTAAATCAAGACCCTTAATTTATCTCCGTATTTATGAATAAACTCTATAAGCTTATTAGTATAAAGTAAAAACTTTCTATAGCTTACTATTTACTAACTAATAGAAATATAAAGATCTTTAATTAGTATATTAACTAAAAACTAAGACTATTTATTAATTATTATTAGAATAACTGGTTAGACCTGCTACTCTTTATGGATTTTACTTAAGCTATTTTATTTTATAAATCTATAGATCTATCGCTGTACGAGATAGAGCTTAGTTATAAACTTTATTTATATTTTAATTAATATAAGCGTACACGTAAATTACCTATAGCTTATAAATAGCTTATTTATAAAAAAGCTTAGGCTTTTGCCTCTAGAGCCTATAAAGTAGTTAAATAAATATATAATAACCTAGTAAAAGCTTAAGTTTATTAAATAAAGTAGGTAAATAAGTACCATCATAAGCTAGACTTTAGAGCAGGAGATAAAATATATATTACTAAAAAAAAATAAACAACTAATTATTCTAGTATTAAGCTTAATTATTAAATAGTAGGACTATACTCTATTATTAGTATAAATAGATACTTCTACGTTATTAACTTATCTCTTTATATAAAGATATTAAATATTTTTTATGCTAATTATTTATGTAAAGACTCTAGTAATTTTTTATTTAGCTAAGATAAGACACCTAATAACCCTATTAAGATTAATAGTAAACTAGAGTATAAAGTTAATTAAATTCTTATAAGCTATATTTATAAAGGCGTTTTATAATATAAAGCTAACTAAATAAATTATAACTTTAATAATATATAGTATAACACAAGAAGTTTTATTAGCATATTATATAAAGTATAAAACTTTTATAAATAGCACCTAGATTATACTAGCCCGCCTATACGACTAGAGAACTAGCTAAAAGCTTATTAATAAAAAGAAATACTAGAACTAATAAATAAAGATAATTTAGCAGCCAAAAAAGGCAAACAGATAAGAAAAAGAAGGAAGAAGTAATATAAAAACTAATAGTCTATAATTTTACTTTACTTTTTACTTTTTACTAATTTTTATAATAAAATTAAGAATAATTCTACTCTCTTTTAAAGGAGAGTAATATAATAGGCTGTTATATAATATACTTATAGAAAGCATTACTATATATTATTATATTATTATATTATAAATAATATTACTAGTTATGTGCTATGCTTTTATTTATATACTATAAACACTTATATAATCCTTCTCTATCTTCTTTCTTTACTTTTTTCTTTTTTTTATACTAGAGTAGCTCTAATACAGTGTTTTATTATTTATAACTATTTATAATTACCTATAGGTTCATGCTAGCCGTGATAAAAACAAATATTTTATTTTTAATAAAACTATTAAAAAGAAATAAACTAAAGTAATAGAAAGTATTTTTAAGTTTTAGTTATAAAATATAATTTTATAAGTCTAGTTAAATAAGTTATTAGAAACTTTATAAAAAAAAACTTTTTACTAAACTTAATAAGTTAAAAAAATTGTTAAAAGAGTTAAAAATAAAAATATTTATTATACTAGAAAAAAGTACTTTATAGTAACTATAATATTATAGTAAAAGTTTAGGTCTTTTGCTTAATAAGTAAAAAAAATTTTACTAAATTACTTACTATATAAAGTTATTTAACTACATATAAAAGCTTCTTTTTTTTTATTAGTATTTTAGATATAGAAGATTAATATTTTATTTATTAACTTCTTACTTTTTATATAGCCTTAAGTTTTTAAGGTATAGACTTTATTAGCTTTTAAATAAGGCTATTTAGTAGCTTCTATTATATCTTTTTTAAAATAATATATAAAGCTATCTATACTTTTTATAAGTTTTTTATTATTTTAAGTTTTAAATATAGCTTATATACTATTTTTTTAACACCTACTAAAGGTGTTTAATAAGGTTGAGATTTAAGCTATATAGTAGTTTAAAGTCTAAATTCTATAACACTTAAAAAAATTATAAGTGTAATAAAAGTTATATATAAATATATTATTTTACTAAAAAATATAGCTAAGTTTATAGTAAGAAAGTAGACTATACTTAAGAGTTTTATAATAACTAATAAATAAGTAGCCTCTTTAGCTAGCTTTTAGGTTATATTTTATAATAATTAGATTACTTTTATTAACCCTTCTATTAAGACTTAATTAAATATAATCTTATACTATTTATAATATTTATTTACTCTTAGATTTTTCTTCTATTATTTCTTTTTTTTATTTTTTATTTAGATAATGAAAACACTACTTTATTTTCTTACTAGAACTTTATATAATTAAGTACTTATTAGAGAACTTTACTACTTATTAATATTAATTAAAATATTAGTACTTTTTACTAAAAAGTAGTTTTAATTTTACATACTTTACTTCTAGCTTAAGTTTTTTTTTATAATAATATTTTATAAGGCCTTACTACTTTAGCTTTTTGTATATAGTATAGTATTATTAGTATATAAGGCTTACTTAGTTTAAGAGCTACTTATATAGGATTTTTACCTTTTACTAAGTAATTTAATAAATTAAACGTTATAAATAATAATTAAGTACTAAAGGCTTACTAGTTTAGAGTAAAGAATTAATTATATAGTGTTTACACTAGCATTAAACTATTTTCTTAATATAGAATTATAAACAATTAAACTTCTTAGCTAGTTTTAGGTAAAAAATATTAAAATTAATTTTAGAAATAATTACAGCACGTGGTGCAGAAAATAATTTAGTATTAAATATATAATTTTTATTAATTTCTATTTTAAACAATTACATAGTAGTAGAGTTATAGTATTTTAAATTTTTATATTAATTTAATATTAAAAAGTAAAGCATGGGCTAAAATCTAGACTTTTATATACTAACTATAAAAAAAGTAATTATATAGCTTATTTAAGAAAAGGTACTAATAATTAGCAGTATAAAAATTCTAGAAAATATATTTACATTTATGTTATAAGGTTTCTTTTAAATTACTTATAATAAAAAGTATTTTTTTTAAATATAATAGACTAAAACTTTTCAAAAAGTATTTTTATAATTAACTTACAAATCCTTTTTAAAAAAATACTTAAAATATATAATTAGTAATATAAAAATATACTATATAACTTTATAAGGTTTTATTAAAATTAGCTTTTTTACTTTTTTCTTTACTTTTTTACATTTTTTAATAAAAAAAAGCTAGTAATGTATATAGTAAAGCTATAGTATAAAGTTTTTAAATTATACTTAGTTAGTAGTACTTTTATTTATAATAGTAAATTTAATATTTAATTATTATAATTTTAAGATTTCCTTAATTTAATTCTTTTTATAAAACTAATTTATAAGTATATAGTTTATAGTACTTTTAAAAAATTCTTATTAAAAAAAATTTACTAAAAGTTACTTTATTACTTTAGTAAAAAGCTTAAGAAATTTAATGTTTTTAAAAAAAGTTTATAAAGTTAGTATAATATTATAAGTATTAGTTATTTTTTTTTAAATTTAACTTTTTTAGTTTTTATTAGTAATAAAAGTAAATAGTATACTATTATTAAATAAATTTTTAAGAAACCTTAGGTTATTTTACAACGTACTTAGTACTTATAATTTAAAAGTCTTAATAGTAGGTTTATTAGTTAACTTTATTAGCTAAGTATTTTTTTTTCTAAAATTACTAACTAAGTTAAGAAAATATGTTTAAGATAATATAACATTCTCTAACTAATTAGTTAATATAAAAGTACTTAACTTTACTTACTTACTTTATTGCATTTTATTTTCATAATATTGTGTAGATTACTAATTTAATTTCTTTACTTAAAGCCTAGAATAGCTTATAAGTTATTAAATCCTATAGCTAGTTCTTTACATATAAAAAAGCGTTTTAGATATGTGTTTTTATTTAAAGATAGACGTGACTACTATCTCTTTTTAGTAGCTAATCCACGCACTTCTTCTTCTCGTTTATAAAAGTATATCATGGTATAGATCTTGCTGTTAGAGTACTCTATTAGTTCCAAGTATTCTTTATTTAGAGCAGTTCTTAGTTCAAGTCCGGAATCTAGAAGATGCTATTAATTAAAATTTTCTTTTTGCTAGATGCTTCTCTCTACCTTCAGAATATAAATCTACCGTCCACCATTTCTTAGCAAATGGGAGAACTTCTTCAGCTGCTGTAACATGATGACTGCCTTGTAAGCACTCAATATGATAGTCTGGACGTAATAATAGCTTAGGCGGCAATTCTCTAGCCAAAAGCTCTTTGGGGGAGAGCCCTAATACTCTAAGAATATAGCTTAGATCATTCTGCTTTATTATGGCAGGGATGCGATTAGAAGGACGCAAGCAATAACACCCTTTCTCAAATTCCTTTTTTGAGAGCATTCTTGACGATATGGCACGGGTCCCAGGAGTGAGAACAGCTGAATCACGGCATATGAAGTGGTAAGTATATGGTTCCTAGGAAGTTAGCGATTCGATCCTTGGAGACCCTTTCGTCATTTAAATTCGCGATATTCCGCATACGCACGGTCTGGGTCTGAAGGCTAAGATTGGAAGAGAATCTGCCAAAAAGGAGTCAAGGGGGACGACTGGTTGGAGAATAGCCTCGATGAGTGATCTGAGATCCAGGGTTAGAATGCATAGATCGGCAGGGTATGACCAAACAAGATATCCTTTTTCTCGGGGAGATCAGGAGCTCATAAAACGAGGGCGTACACCCAGAAGGAGGGCGTGCACCCAAAAGGGTATATAACTAAAAGAAGGGTGTACGCCCAAAAGGAGGGCGTGCACCCAAAAGGGTGCATATCCAAAAGGAGGGTGTACAGGAAAGAAGGGTGCATAACCCAAAGGAGGGTGTACAACCAAAAGGGTGTGCACCCAGGAAAGGGGTGTGCAACCAACCGTGGGCTGGCGGCGTGATGGTGATAACTTCAGTTGTCGCAATGTTCTTGCGGGCATCGTCCCCCGGCCCTGATGTCTAGATTTGTTTTCTTTCCGCTGACTTTTGAAACGCCAACATGGGGCACCCACTGGCATGGGGTTGATCTGGCCAGCCTGTAGGCCAAAGCGGCCCTTCCAAAAATAACGGTGGTACTTGTGGCTTTATTAAGTGAGCTGCGCCACATGTACCTCTACTCTCCCCATAATCTATGCAATTCGAAACATCCATAAGGGTGTGGCGGGAGCGGATCGACCATCACCCCCGGCTATCGAGTTCTAATTCTTTGTGCTAAATAACAGTACTATGCGTATGGCCAAGATAAACTTCGGCTTCGGCGTAGGCGATCATTTCGTTCTTTCCTACCACGGTAGTTCAATGGTCAGATCAGAGCCACAAATGCAAGTTAACGTGGCAGTTGTGGCTGCGGCTGCGGCTGTGCTGCATTGTCAATCGGTCGCGATATCTTCATCTCATCCCGCTCTCTTCCTTTCTAATGGGCTTTCTCATGTCATCCCATTTCCTTTAACAGGATCCAAATATCCCGCTCCTTACGAGATACCGAACGCTTGATTTGTTTTGACCACACCGTACCAAGAAACACCTGCGACCCCACCAGCGCAACCCAACGCCCAATGCGACAAAGTCATCGGCTTTTCAATAACCTCTCTGATACGCTTTTCCCATGGTTTGCCTCACGCACAGTTTCTTATACTGATAGCACGCAATTTGATTCACCTTGAGACTCGCGAGAAGCCGAACAGGCCCGGTACAACCCTTCCAAGCCATCAACATGTCCAAGAAAAGACCCGCCTACGACGATGGAACAACCGCCTTTAGTCAGGCGAATAAATCGAAGGACAACCCATGGAAGAATACTACAATGAAAGGGTCTGAGCGGAAATTAAGACACGAGGATTATACTGTCGGCTGGATCTGCGCCATTACTACGGAATACGTTGCCGCGCAAGCTTTTCTCGATGAAACGCACGAAGGACCGGAATATTTGTCTCCTAATGACAACAACGATTACACTCTAGGTAAGTCTGGGAAGCACAATGTTGTTATCGCTGTCTTACCTCACGGGGAGTACGGCATATCCTCTGCGACAGGCGTCGCAAAGCACATACTGCATAGCTTTCCTAACTTCAGAATTGGGCTGATGGTCGGCATCGGCGGAGGTGCGCCAAGTCCAAAGCATGATATCCGTCTTGGTGACATTGTGGTCAGTTCTACTGGCAATAGAACAGGTGGTGTGATACAGTACGACTATGGTAAAACCATACAGAGTCAGGAGTTCCGAAATTCGGGATTCTTAAACCGGCCACCAACGGTTCTGCGGGCGGCGGTAAATGGACTCATGGCCCGGTATGAGAGTGAAGGCCACCAGCTCGAAAAAGCCATCAATTGCATTCTGGAAAAGAAACCAAGACTGCGGAAGAAGTACAAACGACCGGATCCAAGTAGCGATAGGCTATATCAAAGTAGTATCACCCATCCTTCTAACAAGGAGGGGAGCTGTGCAGCGGTCTGTGGAGATGATCCCTCAAACCGAATATTGCGACACCAACGGACAGGAGACGAGGATAATCCGGCAATTCACTACGGCCTAATTGCATCGGCGAACCAGTTAATGAAGGACGCTTTTGGTTCGGGATAAGCTTGCAGCGGAAAGGGATGTCCTATGTTTCGAAATGGAAGCGTCAGGGCTGATGAACCTCTTTCCTTGTCTGGTTATTCGGGGTATATGCGACTATTCGGACAGCCATGAGAATAAGGAGTGGCAAGGGTATGCAGCGATGACGGCGGCTGCATACGCGAAAGATCTTTTATGTCGAATCGCCCCGAACAGAGTTGAGGGTGAGAAGAGGATCAGCGTTCTTCTGTCTGGTGGTTAGTCATTCTTGTGCCTCTGTGTCGAGATGCAGAGCTTCTAATAATAGATACAGTTCTTGACACTATTGAAACGATGAGTTCAAAGTTGGACAGAATAAAGACCTTGAGATCCTCAACTGGCTCACGCCAATCGACTACGGTCCTCAACAGAGCGACTATATCACGAGGCGACAACCGAGAACAGGGAAATGGTTCCTCGACTCGAAAGAGTTCCAGATGTGGCTTGAGACCAGCAAGCAAACGCTGTTCTGTCCTGGAATTCCTGGAGCGGGAAAGACCATACTCATATCTATTGTTATCGACCACCTTATTACACTGCCTCAGGACAACCCGAAAATAGGGGTTGCGTACCTCTACTGCAACTTCCGAAGGCGACATGAACAGAAGGCGGAAGATTTACTTGCAAGCCTATTAAAGCAGCTATGTCAGGAACAATCTTCCTTACCACACAGTGTGAAAGCTCTCTATGACCGCCACAAAGATAAAAGGACTCAGCCATCATTCGAGGAATTCTCGAGAGCTCTTGCATCCGTGGCCGCCCTGTATTCGAGAGTCTTCATTGTTATCGACGCACTGGATGAATGCCAAGTATCCGATGGCGACCGTACGAGATTCCTATCAGCAATATTCAAACTTCAGACTAAGACTGCAGCAAATCTCTTTGTGACTTCAAGATTTATCCCGGAGATCATACAGAAGTTCGATGGAAGCCCATCATTGGAAATCCGTGCTAGTGATGAAGACCTGAGGAGATATCTAGAAGGTCATATGTCGCAGCTGCCATCATTCGTCTCACGCAATGTTGATCTGCAAGGGGAAATCAAAACTGAAATTATAAAAGCGGTGGACGGCATGTATGTTCCTTCTGCATATGGCTGGGCGAGTGAACTAACCTATAGTCAGGTTTCTACTTGCACAGCTTCACATAGGTACATTGATCGGAAAGAGATCACCCAAAGCTATTAGAATCGCATTGAAAAACCTCCCAACCGGGTCTGAAGCATACGACCATGCGTATAAAGAAGCCATGGAGAGGATTGAAGGCCAGGTTGCAGATTCCCGAGACCTTGCGAAGCAGGTGCTGTCTCTTGGGGAACCGAAAAGGTCGAGTCTGCCAAGTGCCTCTTCAGCATCATAACAAACCTTCAATCTATCAAATCTACACCCAAAATCAACATTTTACAGTCGTTTAAAATGCCTCAGCAGCGTAAAAGAAACCTCTTTTCAACTCCACCACCTGTCGTTGCTCCCAACGCGTCTGAGAGAGGTGTGAAGCAGCCTCTAGAGACCCCACAACGCTCTGCAGTCTTCGCAGTCAAATGGTTCTGCCAGAATGAGGGCATCCCTTGCTCACTTGAAAAGATTGAAGAAATCTTTCAGATACCTTCGTCAACGGCGTCAGATATCCTTCGCAGCAAGCGCGCGCGGCACCTGCAGAACTCAGACAATCCAGACACGCGTGGACGGCCTCGAGAGCTCACGAACGCGGAGGCGAACACAATCGCGACGTACATCGATCAGTGCCCATTCAACGAGAAGGGTGATAGCTGGCAGGACCTAGCTTATAGAGCTGGTGTTGACCCTCCAGAGGGCAAGGAGAACTGGGATCGCCATGTGATCCATCGTCACGTTACAGAGGTCTCAGGAATTAAGACTTGTACAGCAGCTGTTAAGGAGGATCACCCGCCAGAGAGACGTGAGAAGCGTGTTCAGTGGTGCCTGCTTCAGCTAGAGCTTCGCCCTCATGGGATTAATTAGCGAGTCGTTCTTTGGAGCGATGAGATCCACTGGGCCACAGGCTCTAGATACATAAAGAAGATTAAGCGCCGGCCAGGAGAGAGGTTTAAGACCTTAAATATTCAGTTTAATAAGAATGCTCGCCCAGATCCAGACCTACAAGAGCACTTCTACATTTTCTGTGTTATAGGGTACAATTTTGCATGGGCTATTCAATACGACGCTGGTAACTCTAACGGCAAGGTGAACGCAAAGACTTATCTTAAGATCCTGCTAGAGCTACAGAAGGCTATCCTTGGGCGTGAGGTGATCTTATACCAAGATCTTAACTCTACCCACTCTGCTAAGAGCGTGCTGAGGTGGCTAGATAAACATGGGATGGATTATATACTAGGCTGTACCAAATCCCCAGACTTCTCAGTCATGGAGACGTGGGTTAAGCCTATCAGAGAGAAGTTCTTTCAAAGGCGCCTGGATAGCGCAGAAGCTGGCGTGGAGAGATTCTATCAGGTATTAGGGGAGCTTGATCCTAAGAAGATTAATCGCACGATTGATAGCTTTCCTGCAAGGCTACATAAATGTATTGAAGCAGAAGGGTGAGCGACAAGGTATTAGATTAAAAACATACTACAAAATATCTATTTTAGATGGTGTAGTGATACTTGGCGGATTCGCTTATATCCGACCTTTTCGGTTCCCCAAGAGCTGTCATGGATCACTTGCGCCAAGAGACGCTTAACCATATTAGAGCTTCGACATGCCCTTGCTGTAGAAATCGGTGCGTCCGAACTTGACGAAGAGAATCTCCCTGAAATTGAAGACATGGTTTCCGTGTGCGCTGGCTTGGTGACTGTTGATGAAGAAAGCGATATAATCCGCTTGGTCCATTACACAATCCAGGAGTACTTTGAGCGGACCTGGGGTTCTTGGTTTCCGACTGCGCAGAGAGATATCACAATGAGATGTGTCACCTATCTCTCATTTAACGCTTTCAGCACCGACTTCTGTTTAACGGATGAGGAGTTCAATGCACGGTTACGGGTGAACATACTCTATGACTATGCATCCCGAAATTGGGGATATCATGCTCAGGCAGCTTCAACGGATGTGGAACAGTTGATTCTAAATTTTCTTCAGAGTAAAGCCAAAGTGTCCGCCTCCAGCCAGGCCATGATGGCTTTCGGAGGGTACTACAGTCAAAGAGTGCCAAGCCATATAACAGGAGTGCATCTTGCGGCATACTTCGGACTGGAGGAAATTATTATGGCCCTGCTTAAGAAAGGGCATTATCCAGATGTCAAAGACAGTTCCGGTCGGACGCCGCTCTCGTGGGCCGCAGAGAACGGGCATGAGGTTGTGGTCAAGCTGCTGCTCGCCACAGAGCGCGTCGACCTGGACTCCAAGGACAAAGATGGTCAGACGCCGCTGTGGAGGGCGGCGGAGAAAGGACACGAGGCCGTGGTGGAGCTGCTGCTGGCCCGGAGAGACGTCGACGTTAACTCGAAGGACGTGAGCGGAATAACGCCATTGTGGTGGGCGGCGGCGTTAGATGCTACTGCCCCGGAGCGACATCAACGTTAACCCGAAGGACAAGTATGGAGAGGCGGTTCTGTGGCGGGTGGCGTTGGAAAGGCACGAGGCCGTGTTAAAGCCGCTGCTGGCCGGGAGCGATGATGACGTTAATTTGAAGGACGAGGACGGAGAGGGACTGACGCCACTGTTGTTGGCCGTAGAGGAAGGGTACGAGGCCGTAAAGTTGCTGCTGTCCTGGAGGGGCATCTACAAGGACAGAGAGGGGCTAACGCCACTGTTGTTGGCTGTAGAGGAAGGGTACGAGGCCGTAAAGCTGCTGCTGGCCCAGAGCGACGTCGACGTCAGCTTGAAGGACTTCGGACTAACGCCGCTGTCGCGTGCGGTGTTTTTAGGGCACGAGGCTGTAGCAAAGCTGCTACTCTCCACAGAGGGCGTCGACCCGGACTCCAAGGGTTCTAGCTGACAGACGCCGCTGTCGTTGGCGGCAAAGAAGGGCTACGAGGCGGTGGTTAAGCTACCGCGATCGCATTGTAATCAATCTATATAATCCTACTTTCTGCTTAACCTTCTCCCTACCTACCACCTGCTGCTAACTTTTGCTTTATGTAGCACTAGAAGTAGTACAGAGAACACGAAGAGAAGTTTGGAGCGATTGCGCGGTCTGAATTGAGGCTGAGGCTTGTAGCTAAGGCAACGCGGCATTAAATAAATCAATTCCGAATCCCGTGATTCGCAATTCCTAGCACATGGTTCCAGACGCCAATCGTGGGGTAAGTGGAAGTTGCCAGAGTTCAGCGGTCGAAGTTGTTAGAGCAGCAGGCGTCCACCCAGAAGAACCGCAGTCCCACCTTCGCAGTTTGCTCTCTGCAGAAGGCAAGCTCGTGATAACCCACCTTATTCTTGCCCGTACCTTCCATCAAATCTTTAAAGGTAACTTCTTCGTAATCCTTTCCCCATGTATGTGAAAGAATGGCATATCGTGGGGTATCGGTGCGCACCTTTTCGACTAGGGTAAAGTCGCCATTATCTTTAAGGCACAAAAGATGCATAAGGAGAGGACTGTCACCAAGCTCTAGCTTAGAAAGTTATTAGAATAGACTTAAGTAAGGCGTACACGAGTCGAGCAGTTAACGTACGGCAACTGTGCTGGCAAGTTCATAGGTCTCATTACCAGAACCTGTCCCAAGTCTTACCAGCGGACCGATGGTCGAACCAACATATTGGACTCTCAACAAAAATCATACAAAAGAATCGCCGATGGTTCGCGGTATGGTGAGTGATATAAGATCGGTGATATCAGCCCTCTCGGCCGAGGCTTCTCAAGGAGAAAGAGAACAAATTATAAAGGGCTTTGCCCATGCCATGGCTGAAAAGATTAGGAACCGGCGACTTAAATTCTCCACGTCATCTGTGCCGCAAGAGCGTGCCAAACAGGCTTTCGTGTCCAAGCTCAAACGATACTCTAAAGTTATAACGAATAACACGCCACAGACTATGGAGTTCACGCGGAAACGGAACGCCGCCAAAACGGTTTTCTGGTGCCGAGCCGAAATTGTGAATGAGTTTGTGAGGGTGACATTCCCAGCACCTGAACAAGAGCAAGAGCAAGAGACTAAGTGTGGAAGGACAACCCGGACGAATGAAACAATTCAAGAATCATCTGAGGAGAGGGTTAGCAATTGGTGCATTGATTCCACAAGCTTATACGAGGATTTGCCGTCTCCTGCGGATGCCCACGATATTGTGACAACTCAGAAACCAGATGAGGCCATGGACATCTATGCTGGCATGGAACTTGAGCCCATCGATAACCCGGATCCCGCGATGGAAAGGGATCATAAAGTCATTTGCGAACATCTGACGACTCGTGAAGAATTCGGTATCCTCGAGTCTGCACTTGAGACAATGAAGCTGATCCAGACGAGTATTCTTGGAATCCTTGGAGCATCGACGGCTTGTTTCACAGCAAACTTCCAAGCAAAATGGAATATTCGCGAATACATCGAAGAACAGTATGGCTCCGAGCTTCAAGATATTAGGAACATTTTAACAATTACTGGAAACTGTCATGACGCTCAGATGACGACAGTTGGCTATTACTTGAATCAGACTTGGCCAGTGTATCCTAGTGCTCTCATCGATAAGCTTCAACTTTCAATTTTAGGGTCTTATCTCAATGAACAAAAAGAAGATGGTATGACTCCCCGTTCCGCTCTTAGCGTTACCAAGAATTGTTGACTGCGCATAGAGTCATCCCAACCTAATAGAAATATCGTTCGACATATTTGTTGCTGAAGACACCGTAGCAGTAAATGCAACGGGTTCGGCTGAGTTTCTTTGCCATAGGCCAACAGTTAGCCTGGCTAGGCTCTGTGTGCCGATTATCCAAGAACGGATTATGTTACTGCGGTACCGTGTGGACTCACAATCATTCGGGAGCGAGTTCCCCTAAAATGTCCTTTGAGCTCGAATATGACGTTGTATCGTTCGACAAGGACGAAATACAACTGTGCTGGCATTCCTTGATAAGGGATTCCGTGGTTGCCACTGGGTTCCCAATCCCGGAACGATCCTATGACGACAAAGGCCTACAAGTGCGCATAGAGATTATGGCTGCGCTTGGCGGAGTCTCTATCGCAGTGGATGTCGGATCTGGTTTTTTTTCTCAAAGGGGAAACTGTTGCGTTCATTCCAGTGGAGAGAAGGGATGATTGTGTGCAGTGGCATCTCGTGGACCAGAGGTCTCAAGAATATATTCATTCATAAGGATATTCAATATTCATAAGGATTTTGCTTATGAATGAATATGAATATAGCTTCTGGATATGAATGAATACTTATGAATATAAATGTAGAATTTTAGGGGATTTTAGAAGAGAAGAAGTCGACAGGGGATCGAGGAAACATGCCTAAAAATAGGCCTAAAAATGTAGGTAGGGTAAATAGTACGGTGTATAGTTAATCCGGCCCCTCGAGCGCAAAATTTGATGTGCAGGCGCCTTCATAACTACACCTACTATACCACCTGTTGCACTACTACCATGGCCGAATCCTTCTCGGATTCAAGCTCTGAGCTGTCTGAGCTTGACAGCGATCAATTTAGTATTCGCAGCGACAATTCCCTAATTTCCACCCCCTCCATCAGGGCTCAAACAAAGCGCCGAAAATTACGAGCAATATCTACCTGGTCGTATAGCCGCCTACATAAAAGCGACGAGCCAGAGCGCAATCATCAAAAAAGGAAGATCTTCTATTGCAAATTCGATGGCTGCAGCTTCGCAAACGCAATTACAACCAATATTCGTGCCCATCTCAAAGTCAAACATGGGATAATTGTGGCCGAGGAAGAATCGTTGGTGACACAGGCTCGGCGAAATCATTAGGAGAGTATAACGGCTAAGATAGCGGAAAGTAGTAGAAATAAGAATCAGAAGGCTGCTGAAAAGGCTCTTAAAGAGGTAATCAACCTGCCAATAGTTCGCGAAGCTCTAGCTGAGTTAATTGTTATAAGAAATCTTTTATATAAAGCAGTTACCTGGCCGGAGCTTTATAGCCTACTTAAGAGTATTAACTATATAGCTAATAACGTACTTCTAAAGACTAATATAACTATACCCTAGCTCATCAAGCAATCGTTCGAGCTTAATTATAAGGTTTTAAAGAAGAAGCTTTAGATATCTATTTCTAAGATATACCTAGCCCTAGATTATTAGTTGGCGCTGAATTGGAAGACTTTTCTCATAATTATAGCTTACTTTATTAATAATATATTTATTTTTAGAAAGGCGTTTTTAGTTTTACCCTATCTTCCTAGCAAGCACAGCGCTAATAATTAAATTAATTCTTTATAAAACTACCTTCACAAATACAATATTTTAGATAAACTAGGTTATATTATAGGTAATAATTATGGCAGTAATAATAAAGTCATTTAACTTTTATTATCATGACTAAAGGATGAGGATATTAACTATAAATATAATATAATTTAACATCGCATTTATTGCTATAGCCATATTGTTAATTTTACTATACAGGTCTTCTTTTTCTGTGAGAGCAAGGAAGCTATTAATACTACATTTAATTTAGTAAAAAAATAGCTTAAAGATAGAGATCTACTACTAGAAGAGGTAAAAGAGGTGCTTATAAAGCTATTTAATAAAGACAAGAGTAATAAGAAGAATATACAAGCTATTAGCGCGCCAAGGAAGCTTCATAATCTTATTATTTATATTTAAGAATTAAACAAGCGATACAATCTATTTACAAGCTGGGCTAGAAAGATAATACTAATAGATAATAATATAAGGTAGAATAGCTATAAGATAATATACACTATCGCTCTTAAGCCTAAAGTAATATAAATAATTAAAAGATACCAAGAGCGGTTTACACGCGACTTTGGTGACAATAGATTTATAAATCCTAGTAATTAGAAAACTCTTAAAGCTATCGTTAAGTTTCTTGAGCCGTTTAAAGCTATTACTAAAGAATTAGAAAAAGACGATACGAGTTTTGATTAGGTACTATTTAATATAGACTTTCTAGTTAATAACTATAAAATAGCAGCTCAGCGATATGCTGGGCAGCCTAAACTTATTAACTATATTAATACCAGCTAGTACATATTTGATAAATACTACTTGCTAATGGACTAAGTTACTGTGTATGGTGCTGCCTTATTACTTACTTCACATCACCATCTCTTCTATATTACTCAAAATTAGAAGACTAGGTGGAGGAAGGAGGTTATAAAGAAGGCGAAGGCTTTATAGGAGTTACAATACAAAGACCAAGGTAATAAGCAGCTATAGAAGTCTACTGAAGGAATGGGCAAGGAACTAAGCGCGTTGGAGCTTTAGAAGAGAAGGCAGACGTTCCATATCAACGTTAGCAACGAATTCAAGAATTTTATATACAGGAATCCAATTATCCTTGAAGAAGGAGTCACATCTCTTGACTGGTGGCTTCAGCTAGCCCAGCGTAAGTAGTACCCATCACTAAGTCGTATGGCGATTGATATCCTGTTAATACCTCTAATGTCAGTAGAACTAGAGCGAATCTTCTCAGGAGCGCGCCGGATAATCACCTGGTCGCGATTCAGGCTCTCCGGGCGGTCAATTGAGCAGGGAGAGTGTCTAAAATCTTGGATTCGAAGTGGAATTGTTAGTAACTGGAAGCGTGAGATAGGGGTGGTGGATACGGCTGTAGAGGAAGCAGCGCAGGTGCAAGAGTCTATAGAATAGGCCAACCCTGAATAGGAAATCAGTACTTAACGGGAAAACGTCGGAGAATATGTTTTTAAGTGAATTGGTTCGATTCCTGGGTCCTCTGAAGTTCCCAGCTTGTTGCATCAAGGGATGCATTGCATCACGTGATCTCTATTCGAATATATGAATGCATATGAATACGGTGGGCTGCATATGAATTGAATATGAATACGCCTCTTATATTCAATTCTTATATTCTTGAGACCTCTGTCGTGGACCGCGATGGAGAACTCCTCGACTATGAATACCTGGACTGGGATGCGAGCAGCGGAGAGTGACTGCAGACGCTCGAGGGCCACCGCGGTACGGTCATCTCGGTGGCCTTCTCCCACGACTCGGCCCGGCTCGCGTCGGCGTCGTACACGGTCAAGATCTGGGATGCGAGCAGCGGCGAGTGCCTGCAGACGCTCGAGGGCCACCGCGGTACGGTCAACTCGGTCGCCTTCTCCCACGACTCGGCCCGGCTCGCGTCGGCGTCGGACGACAAGACGGTCAAGATCTGGGATGCGAGCATCGGCGAGTGCCTGCAGACGCTCGAGGGCCATAGTGGTTGGGTCAACTCGGTCGCCTTCCCCCACGACTCGGCCCGGCTCGCGTCGGCGTCGGACGACAACGCGGTCAAGATCTGGGATGCGAGCAGCGGCGAGTGCCAGCAGACGCTCGAGGGCCACCGCGGTACGGTCAGCTCGGTCGCCTTCTCCCACGACTCGGCCCGGCTCGCGTCGGCGTCGGACGACAACACGGTCAAGATCTGAGATGCGAGCAGCGGCAGGTGCCTGCAGACGCTCAAGGTTGACAAGGCATTCTACCGCATCTCATTTGACATCTCTGACTCATATCTTCACACTGAAATTGGTACCATCGACATTAGTGCTCCTTCAGGTTCAAATACACTTCCAACCACTTCGGAGCCTCATAATCCTAAGTATCAAGGCCTAGCTTTGAGCTCAGATGGTGTATGGATAAAATATAATTCTAAGGACCCAGTGTGGCTACCCTCAGAGTATCGGCCGTTATGCTCAGCGGTATCAGGGAAGACGATCGGCATTGGTGTTGGAACTGGAAGGGTATGGATATGCAAAGTTGAGCTTGATGCATCCTAAGGCATTAGAGCATTTATGTAGAGATAACTTACTATCCTATGCTTTTTATTATCTCTATTTCATGGAGGGGGGCTGGGGATCAACGTGAATATATAGCTTACGAATTTGCCACAGCGAAGCTTCGAGCATCCTCTAGATCAAGTGACAAAATGGCTACTTTTAGAACCACGTGTTAAAGATTTGCCACTTGAGCCTCGTCAGAGGCAGACGAACGCCTCGATCACACAAGCAGGAAGGACGGCCGACCCGCTCCGGCCACACCCTTGTGGTGATGCAGGAGATGGGAATAAAAGGATGGATGAGCGGTTCGTCTCGCAGTTGACGTTTGCGAGAGGACCGTGACTGCGCCACGCTGCACCCCCAGGCAGCGAGCCTCTTAGTCATCATTGTGGCAGGACTCAGTGATCGAAGCTAGAGCTAATATGGCAAAGATCTTGCCAAGCTCTGCAGGGGGCGCTCAGGGTGAAAAAGTCCGAACAGTACATAGGGCTGCATGTCTCGATATTACATAATGATACCACCATGTCCGCTTTTGTGGCTCTTGCTTGCTGAATGTACAGTACTGACCAATCCCCACATGGGCCGCCTAGCGGCCCCCAAGGGTGTAGGAATCAACGAACGAACGAACGAACGAACGAACGAACGAATGTACCGACCTCCGGCGGATTTACGTTTTGCACCCACGTCCGTAATTAATAATGGCTTAAAAATGTTGTATAAAGTATCGCATGCTTTAGTAAACTCATTGTTTTAATTTTAAGCCGACAATAAGACAAGGTGGCGTTGTTGTGTCAGAAGAGCTGTCGCAGCATTAATGTCTGTTAAGCGCAAATCGGGCGACAAGACAATAAACTTTGTGTAATTTTTGGGTAAGAGCTGCGTTATGACTTGGCCACCTGCTGCATATAACACTGCTAATAATGCAATAGAAATAATTATGTGTAGGCGGGTTCTGGATTGATTAGAATTCAAAGTAACTCCAACTTATTCCGGGACGCAGGGTTTTCCGCCACACTGGGGGGGAGGTTAAGTTGCAGGAGAACGATATTCCCCCATTTGTTAGATTTCTAGTGCCAAACCCCTCACACAATTCGCATATTGAGTGCTTCTCTCACCATGCAGTCGCTGTGAATCATCCCGGAACCAACCCGGTCGTACTCGCCATCTACACCGGTCGGCCTAACAACTAATATGGAGTACTTCTTAACAAGCGATCTGTTCTCCCAGTACCTCGCAATAACAACACATTGTACCTTACGGAGATCCACGATCTCCTCGACATCATACTGTACCCATCCCCTCTTCACTCCGCCAAAATCCAAGATGGCATGACATCTCTTATCTGGTTCTATTGTGCATTTCCGAAACTTTCCCACGTCGGCAATTAGTGCCAGTTTGCGCTCATCATCAAACCGGAGGTTATCAATCCACTCAACATCAAAGGGTACTTTCATGAACTGAACACCTCCAGTATATGCCATCCACGACCACGATGGTACTTCCCGCACAGGATACTCAATCCACTCCATCTTGTTGTCAGACGCCTGCCATAAGAGATTCTTGTGAAGGTACCGTTGAAAGATGCCATATCTGCTTTAACACCTTAAAGCGCCTGCAATACGGTCCTGTAGCCCAGATATTGCAACAGCCCTATCGGTACTCTTTGATAGATGGCGCTTCGAGTAGTCCTCAGAAAGAGAGTAAATAAATTCCACGGTTCTTATGTCGCCTGAGCCGACAAGCCGTTCTGGAAACTTTGAATCGAGCGTGAAGAAGTTTTTCCGAAGCGAACTAAGAACCAAAGAGGTCCCCATTAGCAGCATTTCGGTTTATCAGATATTGCTGAGCTCTTACCTTTTCATTTCAGTAAGGTTCTCGCAGCAAACCCCTTGACTGCATTACCAGTACATCTGATTGGCGCTGAAATGGATAGTTCGTCTTGACAAAGCCCTTTCTTGCATTACCCATGCTCGCGTGTTGAGTTCAGCCTTGTCTACATCTACTTCGAAGTCATCAGTGCCGGCACAAATATAGAATCGCCGGCCAGAGGTATCTCGGACGAATAGATACTCTATATTTACTTTCCGGTCAAGAAATCCGTCCTTCATATCTCTTGCTGAAGTGGCAGCGATTGTGCAGTATGCTAAAGAGAAGACACTTTCCATACATCTGGATTCACTTTCCCAGTCTTTTCCATCGTCCCCAGCTTAGATTATGCAAAGTGAGTCAATCCAGAGGTACGACACATGAAGTTCCCTTGTTACCTTAATGGCGTCTTAGAAAGTCTGTGGTAAGTCGGAGATACTGAAGCCACTTAGCCGTTCGTCGATGTTATCCTTTGTTGTACAGAATTCTTCCTTCTCATTATCTGAAAGTGCGCCCCATCGATGGGATAGGGCGATGTACTTTACTCTATCTATTCCTGTGGTAAGATCGAGGCGCAAAGAATCCGAATCATTCGTATTACCAACGTAGAGAAGCCTGGTCGGCAAGAATGCCTTCGTTTTAACGGAACGATTATCACAACTGTGGGACTCGTCACACCGACGAAGCCATGCGCAAGGTAGTGTAAAGTATGCAGGTGTTATTAGCAATGCCATCCCAGATACATGAGCGTTCTCGTTGGCAGTGTGGGGCTCGTGACGCCAGTGAAACCATCTGCCGAGTAGACGAAAAGGTCTAGAAGATTCTGGAGTAAGGATTAGCTTTTAGTGATGGCCCTGCTCAGAGCATGGCTGAAGACACTGACCCATATCGGGGCATATCCAAAGAACACAAGGCCCATTCCTTCCAAGCTTCAACGCGGATTGTCGTCCATATGGCTTTCAAATAATTTGAATGTTTGCTTGATCTTCTTCGGAGTCCAGTTTCAGTGTACGATGGAGGGGAGCGCAGAACTGACAACCATTTTCGGCATCACAGAATTTAGAAAGATTAACATTGCCTTTAGTAGCTACAATAGAGTTGCAGCAGGCACAACAGGTAACCGGGACAAGCTGGCTAGATGGCGTGCTCAACGATAGGCTTTGAAACAAATGCAGAGTAACGGCAACGTCGAATGCGTATGTCCAAGAATCGGGCTACATTCGTATGGGTCTTAGTTCGAGCGGTCGTATGTGAAGGCCATTCGCAGGTCCACTTACAGCCTATACCACCAAACACAACAGCATTAGCAGCAGCCTCGCATGTTAATATTCGCACAGCTACTTACTTTCTACACCACCAATCACAACAACATTAGCTGCAGCCTCGCCTATCAATATTTGCAGGTCTACTTACTTTCTACACCACCAAACACATTAGCATTAGCAGCAGCCTCACATGTCGATTCGCAGGTCTACTTACAACCTACACCATCAAACACATTAGCATTAGCAGCAGCCTCGCATGTCGATACCTATACCGCTACTTACTTCCTACACCACCAAACGCAACAGCATTAGCAGCAGCCTCGTATGTTAATATTCGTAAGTCTACTTACAACCTACACTAGCAAACACATCAGCATTAGCAGCAGCCTCGCATATCAATATTCGCAGGTCTACTTACAATTTACATAACTAAATACATTAGCATTAGTAATAGCCCTGCATGTTAATATTTACAGGTCTACTTACAGCCTACACAACCAAACACATTAGCATTAGCAACAGCCTTACATGTCAATATTCGTAGGTCTATTTATAACCTACATAACTAAATACATTAGCATTAGCAACAGCCTTGCATGTCGATACTCGTAGGTCTACTTATAACCTATATAACTAAACACATTAGCATTAGCAGGAGCCTTGTATATCAATATTTATAGGTCTACTTATAATCTATACTACTAAATACATTAGCATTAGCAGTAGCCTTACATGTTAATATTTAAGGTGTACTTATACTCTATACTATTAAATATATTAGTATTAGTAGCAGCCTTGCATATTAATATTTACAGGTCTACTTATAATCTATACTACTAAATATAATAGTATTAATAGTAGTTTTATATATTAATATTTCTAGGTCTACTTATACTTTATACTATTAAATATAATAGTATTAGTAGTAGCTTTATATATTAATATTTATAGATTTATTTATAACTTATACTAAATATATAATAGTATTAGTAGTAATTTTATATATTAATATTTATAAGTTTACTTATAGTTTATAAAATTAAATATAATAGTATTAGTAGTAGCTTTATATATTAATATTTATATATTTACTTATAGCTTGTACTATTAAATATAATAATATTAGTAATAACTTTATATTATTATAAATTATTAACTTACTAATATAATTTATACTAGTAACTAGTTATTTAACTAAATATATAACGTTAAATAGTTTCTTTACATCCAAATTAAATAGCTTATTAAACTTAGTAGAAGTTAGTTAAACTTAGTAGAAATAGAAAAAGTAATATAGTAAGTTAAAGTTTAATAAAATAGTATTAAACTATTTAACTTAAAGTATAAGTTTTAAGTTTAAAGTAATTATAAAGAATTAAAAATATCTATAAATTGTTTAATACCTTATACTTAAAGTAAATCCTTTATGTATATATTATATACTAATTAAAAGTATATTAAATACTACTAAAAAAGATAAAAGAAAATAAGTTTAGCTTTGTTTTTATTTTTATTTAGTACTTATTTTTTTTATATTTTTCTATAATAAATTACTTAACTTTACTTACTTATTTAAATACTATTTTTTATAGAACTTAAACTTATTATAAAGTACGTTTATTTGTAAGTTTTATTTTCTTTAGTTTACTTTTATTTTTTAATATTACTTATATATCTTTTTATATTATACTTTTTATATTATACTTTTTTAATAATACTTTTTTAGTTGTAGTTACTTTTTTATTATAGTTTATAATATTATTTTCTTTTTTTAAGCTTTTAGCTTAAAGGTTATTTTTTTTATAAGTAGTATAAAAGTAATTAGTTTTTTATATAAAAGCTAAATTATAAAAACCTTTAATAATTTTTTAATTTTTTTAATTTTCTAAAATAAACTTGAGTAGAATTATTCTTAATATAAGCTTACTATTTAGCTAAAAAAGTCTTAAAAAACAACTATTAAATACTATCTTCTTATTTTAATTACTAAAAAAGTAGTTATATTTATCTAGTAAATCTATTTTCTAAATAATATTTTAAGTATATTAATTGAAATATAAAGTATAATCTTATAGTTTTGTAGTAAAATTATTAAAATTATTTAAATTATAAGAAGCAAAAACTTTGATAATAACTTAAAAATACCTAAAATAATTTATTAGCTTATTACTATTATAAAGAAAAACTCTATACTTATAAAAAATAAATTTATTATTAACTAGCTTAAATATTCTTTTAGGAAAAATAGATATTTTAGTATAAACTTATCTTAATTAATAAAGTTTATATAATAAAAAAAAGAATAAAACTATTAAAAATAATTTAGTATATTATTACTTATAGTATTTAGTATTACTTTATTTTCTTTTTTAGTTTTAAGTAGAACGCTTTGTATTTTCTATATTCTTTAAATATAGTTTTAAAATAAGTATTTACTAGTTTATTTAATAGTACTAGTTAACTAGTTTTAAACAATTTTTTAAATTTTTAACTAGCTTTTATGTATTTTCTTTAAGTTTATAGTTTTTTTATTTAACTAAGTATTTTTACTAACACTTAAACTATTAGTAATTTAAAACTTATTAAACTTTATACTTAGTAGTATTTTCTTTAAGTTTAATTCTTATTTTTAGTTTAGTATTTAGTAGTACTAGTTCTAATAATAAAATATAAAAAACTTAGTAAATTTATATGTTTTTAAATAGTTATAATTTATAATTTATAGGTTCTATTTATTAGTTAATCTTAAATAGTTCCAATATAATATAATATAGTTTTCTTAATAGTTGTTTAGTTTTTAATTTTTTTTTATAATAAAAAAACTTTATTCTTTTTGTTAAAAGTTAGTTTTTTAACTTTAAATTAATTTTTTTATTATTTGCTAAAGTTTTTTCTTTCAGTAATTTTTTCTACTATTTTTTAATAAAGTTATTATAATTTTTCAACTTTTATTCTTACTATTTTTAATATTTTGTTTAGTTTTTATAGTTTTTAATAACCTGTAGGTTTATAACTATAGTTTATAAAAAATAGTAATTTTTTTATAGTTAATAACTTTACAAAGTTATATAAAAACTTAGTTATTAGTAGTAAGTTAATTTAATTATTTCATTATTTATTAACATACATTTATAAATATTATTTTAATGTTTAATTTGTTTAATTTGTTTAATTTGTTTAATTTATTTAATTTGTTTAATTTATTTAATTTGTTTAATTTATTTAATTTGTTTAATTTATTTAATTTATTTAATTTATTTAATTTATTTAATTTATTTAATTTATTTAATTTATTTAATTTATTTAATTTATTTAATTTATTTAATTTATTTAATTTATTTAATTTATTTAATTTATTTAATTTATTTAATTTATTTAATTTATTTAATTTGTTTATTTATTTATTTATAAGTAAAATACTATTAAAAGATATTATTTATTTTCTAGCTTTTCTATAAATTTTTTTTAAAATATTAATGTAAATAATTTATTTCTATTTATAATAAATTTTGTAGTAATTTATATTATATAATAAATAGTTTAATAGGCATAGTTACTAATTTGTTTATTTTAACTTTTATATATATAAATTTAAAGTATGTATATTTTATAAGTTAGTTTATTATACCTAGTATTATATTATACTATTAGCCTTAAAAAGTAGTTGTGGTTAGTATTTTTATAATAAAGTTTATTATAACTAATTTTTATAGTAAGTTAAGTAAAGAAATAAATTATATAAGTTTATACTTTTTATATTTTAATGTTTTATTTTTTTTATACTTAATATACTTTAAAAAAATAGCTCTAACTTTTTTCTAAATTTTTAGAATCTAAAAATACCTATTAACTTGTTTTATAGTTTTTTTAATTTCTTAGTATTTATATATTTTTACTAAATATTAATTTTTAATAAGTTTAGTTTACAATACTTTTAGTACAAAAATAGTTTCTATTTTATATTATTATAGTTATTTATTATTATATTCTTAAATTTATTTTTACTATATATTTTTAATAATAACTATTATTTTAACATTTATTTGTAAGCTTTCTAAAAATTTGTTTTATTTTTATTTAAGTATTATATTATAAATTTTAGATATATTCTTTATATAGTCTATTTATTAATTAAACACGTTAGCTACTGTATTTTCTTTTCTTAATTTATAAAGTATTTAGACATTAAAAGTAAATAATAATTTCTATTATCTAATTTATTATTAATTTAACTTTTTAGTTCTTATAAATATTGTTAGGTTTTTATAGTTTAAATATATAATAATTTAATGTTTTGCTTTTTTTAAGTATGCTCTCTATTTCTTAAATACTTAAACTATAGCTAATAATTTTTTATTATATATAGTATAATTTAACTTAGTAGTTATAAATTTATAAAATAAAAAGTTTACTTAGTACTTTTATTTATTATTTTATATTTATAGTAAAATAGCTTTTATAGCTCTATTCAATATATTTATATGTATTTCTATTTAAAGTTATAAGTTAAATATTTTTAATATTAATAGTTATTAGAACATTTTTTTTAGTATTATAAAAGCCAATTCTTTTTATTATTTTTATTTAAATAGATAATTCTTTTTAAAAAATTCTATTAAAGGTAATGTAATTTCTAAGTATGCTTTAATAAATTATTAGTAGAACTCTATTAATTTAAGAAAAAAATAAACTTTTTTTGTATTTATTAATATAAGCTAAAATAAAATATCTTTTATCTTTTTTAAGTTAACTACTATTTTATCTTAAAATATTAAGTATTTTAGGAACTTGACTTTTGTTTTATAGAATATACATTTTTCTATTTAAATATATAGCTTATATTTCTTAAGCTTTTATCGTACTTTTTTAGTATACTTAATATATTCTTTTAGTATTCTATTTACATATATAAGCATGTTATTTAAATATGCTATTATAAATACTTTTAGGTATTTTTTTAGTATATAGTTAATAATTATTTAAAATATTACTAGTATATTTATACGTTTAAATAGTATTATCACAGTAGTACTATAAGTAAAGAGTTAGATACTTAATAAAAAGCGTTAATTAATTACTAAGTATAGTACCAAGTAATAAGTCAAAACGTTATGTAAAGAAAGAAAAAATATAATAAATTATAAGCTAAAATATTTAGGGTGAGGGATTATATACTAGCATGAAACTAAAATATAAACATATAATATAAAAAAAAAGCTTATAAAAAGGCTTTCTTAAAAGGCTCTTATATTATAAATAGTTATTATAATAATACCCCTCTTTTAGATTTAAGCTTTTATAAGAAGTATTTATATTAAATATCAGGTCTAAGTTAGTTTAGGTTTTTAAAATAGAATTTTTTTATAGTAGCTATATCTTAAAGGTCGCTTGTAAGTTCCTATATTAAGTTATTATATCTAGTTTATTTAACTAGATATTTATAGCGTTTCCGCCTGCAATTTAGGTGTAGTTTTTTAATTTATTTAATATAGTATTCAGTTTCCCTATTAACTTTAATAGGTTTAAGTAGCGGGTTTTATTAATTTAAAAGATATTTAAATTCAGGCATAGCAGGCTGAAGCAATGATATATAGAAAACTAGATATATATTTAAGAATTCAGGGAGTTTAAGTTAGTACGCGTATAAAGAAATTATTTAAGAAATATAGTATTTCCCTAAGGCCTTTAAGTCTAGCTTCTTAAAAGATTACTTTATTTAAATATTTTATATATTAAGCTAGACTATATCTTCTATCTAATAGTTAGGTATAAATAATTATTTTTGGTTTATATATTCTTTTTAAAGAGCTTAAGCCTAAATTATCTCTTCTTAAATTAATTATTAGATATTAGCTATTTTTTCTACTATATGGTTAGCTTCTAAGGCTTATAACACTTAGTAAGAACGTTTTTAAATTCTTATAAAAAATTTAAAACCCATTTAGGGATGTTAGCCTATATTAGCTAGAAATAGTAAAACTTTTATAAATTTAAATATAGTATTATTAGCTTTAAACTGTGCTAAAGGGAGCCAGTTTACTTAGTTAGTTTACTAATAGTTTATATATATACATAGGACTTATTTTATTATACTATTAACTCTTTCTATTTAGCTATTAGTTTCTAAATAATATATAAAAAATAGTTAGGGTTTAATTTATAGTTATTTATAGAGTTTATTATAAAAGATAGAAATAAATTATATTCTTTAGTTTAATATAATTATTTCTAGAAGACCGTAGTCTGTTTATATATACTAGTAAAAGAGATAGATAATATCTATAATAGTTATCTTACTATAAGGAATTAGATATTTGTATTTTATAAGGCGATTAGCTACAACCATAATATTAATATAGTCTTTAGATTTTAAAAGGTTAGTAATAAAGTCTATAAAAATATCCTTCCATCTCCTTTTAGGAATAGGGAGAGGTTTTAAGAGGCTATAGTACTTTTCATAAAAAGCCTTAAATCTTTAGTAGATATAGTAATAAAATATATATTAATATATTATTTTAAATATCTAAAGCTAGTAGTATTTGCGTTGCAGGATTTTAAGAGTTTTTCCATAACTAGAGTAGCCACCAGTGGAAGAATTATGCATAATTCAGAGAAGTTTAATCTTAAGTTTATTATTATTTAGTATTATTAGCCGGTTATGATAGTATAATTAGTTTTTTTAATCTTTATACTTATTTAAAGAAAGTTTCTTAAAGTGTTAGATTCTATCCCATATTAGCAACAGAATTTCCTAAATAAACTTATTATTTAGGTATTTATTATTAATAATCTATTAAATTAACCTATCTATCTCAGTTAAGTTTAATTCTAGAGTGTTATTAAATAGTTTAGGGTGGAGAAATATTTATTATTAAACTCTTCAAACTTCTTCTTAAGCTAAAGTATTTTATATATAGTAAGTAAAAACATCTAGTTTTCTACTCTACTTACATAGTTAGTACGTGATAGTAAAGTTAAATTAGAATAAGTATTTAACCTAGCAAGCTTATTAGTAACTAAGTTACTTTATTATAGTAAAATACTAAAGATTTTTATAGTTATTTAATACTTAAATTAGAAACGCAGCACCTTCTAATTCAGGTCTCTATTATTTAAAGTAACGTATAATAGCTAGTAGTTTCTTATTATATATTTTATAGTTACATTTAGTAAGATTTAGTCTCTTGGAAAAGTAGACTATAAATCTTAGTTTATTTTATTTATCTTTCTAAGAAAGGACTCTAGTAGTTACGTAGTCTAAGAAGTTAGTTTCTATAATAATTAGTAACTTAGAATTAAAGTGTCAGAGAACTAGAGCAATTATAAATATATATTTTAAGTATTTAAATATCTCTTAATAAGTGTTATTAAATTTAAATTAGATATCCTTTTTTATTAAAGCTATAAACAGAAACGTAATACAGAAAAAGTTATTAATAAATTATTAATAGAAGTTAGTAAATTCTAGGAATGCTTTTATATCCTTTACGTTCTTAAAAAATTCCTAGTTAAGAATATTCTTTACTTTATTTAGGTTTATACTAATTCTTCTTGTTAAAATTATATATTTAAGATAAGTAACTTATTCTTAGTAGAACTTATATTTATTATTATTAAGTTACAGGCTAGCTTTATCCAGGGCTTTTAAAACCTATTTTATATATTATTAATATTTATATAAAGAATTACTATAGATTAGAATATTATTAGAATAGACTATATAAAATACATTAAGAAATAGTTAAAGGATATTATTTATATAGTATTAGAATATACTTAGTATATTAACCAGTCTAAATAGCATAATAAGATATTTAAATAGGCTATATTAGGTTTAAAAGATAGTTAACTATTTATCTCTCTTTATTATACAGAAATAGTTAAAAGCTAAGATAATATCTAACTTTATAAAATACTTTATCTTACTAAGACAGGACAAGATTTCTTAAATTAATAGAATTAAATAGTAGTTCTTAATAGTAATAGTGTTTAGAGCTTAATATTATAAGTTACTAACTTACTAACGTAAATTTACTAGTAATAAGCTGTTTAACTACTTATATAATACTTAGTAGTTCCCTTACTTCCGGATCAGATAGCTCGTTAGACTTAGTGGAAGTTAGTTAACTTAGTAGAGGGTAAGAAGAAGGTAATATAGTAAGTTAAAATTTAACAGGATAGTATTAAACTATTTTACTTAAGGTGTGAATCTTAATTTTAGAGTAACTATAAAGAATTAAAAGTAACCGTGAGCCGTTTAACGCCTTATACTTATAGTAAATCCTCCGTGCGTATATTGTGTACCCGTTGGCAGTATGTTGGATACTGCTAGAGGTTGATGAGACTGCTAGAGATTTAGCGACCTTACTCTATCTCTATCTGCCTCTATCTATCTCTATCTGCTAAGTCTTTCCTTAGTCACATGAGTCACTGCTCCTAATCTATTGGCATAGTTCCGTATCTCTATCCTCGCTTCTTGGCCTGTGCCTTAGCCTATGCTAATGCGTCTCGTGCCTGCTTACAGTTCTTTCTTTCCAGCTCAAACATACGTTTCTATTCTAGAGCTTTATTAGCTGTTGTCGCTAGTTCCCTTAGCTCCTCGGGTGCAGTTGCCTTACTATTACTGTTCGTAACATTATCCCCCTCTTCCAAGTCTTCGTCTTGGAAGATAGTTTCTTCCTTCTATAGGCAGTATAAAGGTAGCAGGTCTTTTACTCTGTGTTTTAGACTATAAGACCCTTGACTTCCTTTTCTCCCTGCTCATCCTCCCCACGATGACACGTCCTAAGTCGTCTCTAATACGTGCTCGCTGTTTAGTTTCTCAGATCCGTAACGAACCCCGTCACATGCCGACACCTTGCTCGAACTGTACCCGTTAAGGCGATAATTGCCTTGTAAACTTGAGCTCTAGTCATTGTTCGGCCTACGCCGACCACAGTGTGAAATGCGACTTAGTTGTTTCTCAGCCAGAATGGGATCATTTTAATCGTGATAAGGAAAAACTCTATTATTAGCTTAATGCTCTTAAGGATCAACGCTCCGAACTCTGTGCTTGAGAATTGCGACTTCGTCATGAGCTTGCGAAAGTTGATTCTAAGGAAAAGGAGATGTTTAATCGAGAGATAGCCTCTATTCGTGAAGTCCAGGCTCTTGAAGAGGCTAAAGCTTATTCTTGGGGTCAAGAAACTCACACACCGCAACCTGTAATGCTGGCTTCTTCCTAACCTGCTTTATTTTCCCTTTCCTTTGGTTTGGATTGGAACGCGCAGCAGTCGTCCTTTCTGTGGGATACAGCCCTTATTAGTTCATCTGATAGTACTAGTTAATTAGCTCTAAACTATTCCTTAGATTCCTAATTAGTTCCCACGTATCATCCTCAGGTCTGTAATCTTTCTATTTAACCAAATATTTCCACTAACGCCCGAACTGCTGGTAGTCCAAAATCCATTAGACTTTATACTTAGTAGTGTCTTCTTCGAGTTTGAGTCTTGTCTATAGTTTGGCATTCGGTAGTGCTGGTTCTAATTTTGAAATATAAAAAACTAGGTAGATTCTCGTATTCTTAGGTAGTTGTAGTTCGTAGTTTACAGGTCCCATTTGTCTTTTAACCTTAAATGGTCCTAACTTAATGTGATCCAGTTTTTTTGATGGTTGTTTTATCTCTAAATTTTTTCATAGTAGGAAAACCTTATCCCCCTCTCCAAAGGTTAGTCCCTTAACTCTAGATTTATCTGTCTGCCGTTTGCTGAGAGCTTCTTTCTAGGTGATTTTTTCTACTATTTCTTAGTAAAGTTATTATAACTTTTCAACCTTTATTCTTACTAATTCTAATATCTTGTCTAGAATCCATGGTTCTTGATAAGCCGTAGGCTTATAACTGTAATTTGCAAAAAATAGTAATTTCCCCGTGGTTAATAACTTTGCAGAGTTATATACAAACTCAGCTATTAGTAGTAAGTCAATCCAATTATCTTGTTACTCATTAACGTACATTCATAGATATTATTCTAGTATCTGATTTGTCTGTTCTGTTTGTCTATCCGTCTGTAGGTAAAACGCTGTCAAGAGGCGATACTCAGCCCCTAGCTTTTCTATAAATATTTTTCAGAATATTAATATAAATAATTTGTCTCTGTCTGTAATAAATTCTCATAGCAAGCTGTATTATACTATTAATAGTTTAATAAGTATAATTACTAATTCATCTGCTTTAACCTCTGTATGCGTTGGTTTAAAGTATGTGTACTTTATAAGTCAGTCCACTATAACTAATATCATATCATACTATTAGCCTCTAAAGGTGGTTGTTGTTAGTATTCCTGTAATAAAGTCTATTATAACTGATTCCTATAGTAGGTCTGGTAAAGAAATTAGTTACATAAGTCTATATTTCTTATATCTTAATGCTTTATTCTTTTTGTATTTAATATACTATAAAAGAATATCTCTAACTTTTTTTTATATCCTAGGGATCTAAAAGTGTCTGTTAATTCATTCTATAGTTTTTTTAATTCCCTAATATCCGTGCATTTTAGCTGAGTGTTAGTTTTTAATAAGCTTAGTCTATAATACGTCTAGTACATAGATTATTCCTTAGTCTAGGTTCTAATATAGCTATCTATTATTAAATTTCTTAATTTGTTTTTCCTAAGTGTTTTTGATAATGACTACTGCCTTAATATCTATTTATAAGCTTCCTAGAGATCTATCTAGTCTTTATTTTAATATTATATTATAAATTTCTAGTATATCTCTTATATGGTCTGCTCGTTAACTGAGTGTGTTAACCGCTGTATTTTCTTTTCCTAACTTATAAAGTATTTAAAAGTTGAATATAGAGACTAGTTTCTACTACCTAACTTGTCATTAATTTAACTTCTTCGTTGTTATAAATGCCGTTAGATTCTTGTAATCTAAATATATAATAATTTAATACTTAGTTCCTTCCAAGTAATGTTTCCATTTCTTAAATACTTAAACTATTACTAATAATTTCTTATCATGAATGTTATAGTTTAACTTAGTAGTTATAAGTTTATAAGATAGAAAGTCTACTAGATATTTATGTTTATTATTCTATACTTATAGTAGAATAGCTTTTATAGCTCTGTCTAATACATCTATATGTATCTCTATTTAAAGTTATAAATTAAATATCTTTAATATTAGTAGTTATTAGAATATTTCTTTTAGTATTATAAAAGCGTTTTCTTTGTGTTATTCCCACTTAAATTACTAATTTTTCTTTAGTAATTCCGTTAAGGGTACTATGATTTTTAAGTAGTCCTTAATAAATTATCTGCAGAAACCTGTAAATCTGAAAAAAGAATAAACTTCTTTTATATTTATTAGTGTTAGCTAAGATAGAATATCTTTAGCTTTATCTAGGTCTATTACTATTCCGTCTTAGGATATTAAGTATCCTAAGAACTTAACTTTAGTTCTATAGAACACATATTTCTCTGTCTAAATATATAACTTATGTTCCTTAAGCTTTTATAATATCTTCTTAGTATACTTAATATATTCTTTTAGCATTCCGTTTATGTATATAAGTATGTTATTAAAATATGCTATTATAAATACGTCTAGGTATTTTCTCAGCATATAATTAATAATTATCTAAAATATTACTAGTATATTTATGAGTTCTATTAGCATGACTAAGTATTTAAACAGTCTATATCTTATTTTAAATGCTGTTATCTATTCATGTTCTTTAGCTATTTATATCTAATAATATCTATTTTTAATATTAAAGAGGCTAAACTATTTAGCTTCTCTAAGTTTATCTATAAGTTCTAATATTAACAGTATTAGATAACGATTTTTTATTATAGCTTTGTTTAGGTGTCTGTAATTAATATATAACTATAGTTTATTATTTTTTTTTAGTATAAAGAGTATTAGTAATGCTATCTTACTTTCACTAGTTTATATATACTTTTTTTATTAATTTTCTTATAAGAATTTCCGTAACTCTTCCTGCTGGTGTATGGGTACTTAATATAATAATCCTAGTTTCAAATCTATTTCTTCCTTAAGCGTGATTTTGTGGTCCTAGTTTTAATATTCTAGTAGCTAGTCTTTAGCTTTCTTAAAGAACTATTCTCTAAATTCTTTTTAATATTCATTTAGTATAATAAACGTGGTACTGTAAAGTATTATTTTCTTTATCTATATTATAGCTTTTATTTATTACTATTCATGGTAGTTATTCCTAGCTCCTACGGTTTTTTTTCTTTAATTAATAGTTAGATTCTATTATACTAGCTAGTCCTATCCTAAGATAAAATCCTTATTATCTAGATTTATAATTTTAATATAGTAGTTATCTGTGTAACCTACTGCCCTAATAGTTACATTCTATGTTTTAAAATTAATTAGACTTTTTCTAAATACTGCTGGACTATTATCTATGTGTCTTACTTATATAAGTTTATTTAAAACTCTAGTTAGTATCTAGTATCTCTATATCTATTTATTTAATATAAGTGTTTTACTAGCTCTACTGTTTATAAGCGCTAGTATTTAATTGCTATTAATATATATATCTATATATAGCTTATTTTCATATTCCCTCCGGTTTAGCTATATATATATAATTAATATATTATTTCTAATCTTTAGTTCTTAGCTCTTTAGTGGCTTGGTTATAGTCTACTAGCTTTTTAGTTTTTTATCTATAGCTAACTCCTAAGTAGTAGTTGCTTTTTTAGTGTTTTCTTTTTAGGTCTGTAGATTAAACATCTCTGGAGTTAGCATACTTCCTTATTAAGTATTTTATAAGTATTTCTGGTTTATTCTCTATAATCCTAACATTTCCATTCCAAGAAACATTCTTAATATATAAGTTTTTTATGTGAGTTTGTGGCTAACTATTCTTTCTAGTAGTATTTAGCCTAGTATTATTAGCATCCTATTTAGTATTTATTCTAAGATAATTATTTATATTCATCTAAATTTAGGTCCTATAATTTATTTTCTAAATTCATATAAACCAGTTCTTATTATAAATTAAGTTCTTTTTTATTTACTAGTTATTATAATACTTTTCTTATCTTTAGTCCTTTAACACGTATGGCGTGTTTATTCTATTTATAGTTTTTTCCTATATATTTAGAAGCTATATATATCTAGTATTTCTTTCTTATTATTCTGTTTACGGCGTTGTTATTCTGTACTCATAATATTAGTAAAGGATTTTCTTCTTTCTTTTTATTCTAATCCCATCCCATTTCTGGGTGTCCGACGGGGTGATAGTATGTTATATTAGTTATAACTAATATAGATATTTATTATTAAATTTTATTTATTTATATGGCTAGTCCTTGCCTGTTTAGTTCTCTATACTATTTATTTCCTACTAACTATAGTACTTATTAGTATTTATATATTCCATCTTCTAAAATAATCTCTTAGTGTTTGGTAATATAGTGTTTTTCTTAGTAGTACTCTAATCTATATATCTAATAGTATCTCTAGTATATGTGCTGTATAATTATTATAGATATTAACTCTTTACCTTTTATTATCTCTTAATTTTTTTTTTATCTGAATTTCTGATTTTCCTTATGGAATAGTCCACCTCCCTTTTCTATAATTTTATAGAACTTTTTTTTTTTTTTTGTGGTCTCTATGCCGTATTACTGTACTACTACTTCTTATATTATAGTAATTATATTTTTAGGTTATTCTGCTAGATAATCCCTGATTTTTTAATATAGTAATTTATATTTCTAATTAAGGTATATATAACTTCCATAAATCCAGCATTACTCCTTCTAGATTCTTTTTTTAATTATTTCTTTAGTTACTATGTCTTGTGCTTATTTTACTTGGACTATTGCTATCTTAATTTCCTTTAGTATTCTAGTCTAAATATAAGTCTTTTTAACATCTAATTATTGCTGTTTATAATTCTTGATGAAGTGTTCCTATTTTCTATATTCTAGACAAGCTTTATATATATAGTATTTTATTTATTTTTTAGCCTACTTTCCTTACCTATTCCCTACGGATGTTTTCTTAATATTGATGTCTATTAAGTTATAGGTTTAGTTATCTTTTCTATTTCTTTTAGATATATAGATTACTAATCTCCTTTATATTTTTTTCTTTTATTTTTATTAGTACTAATAGTTATTAATAGTTACTGCTTATTTAATAATTTCTAATAAAATACTTAGCTATTTTCCTTTAGAGATTTCGTTCTTAATTCTATTTTTTAGTCCTTTATAGTATATCATAACCAATAGTTAGTCTGCTTAGTTAAGTTGTAATTAGATTTATTTAAACTCTGTAGTATAATTAGCTACTAACGTATATTTCTTAAGTTATTAGAGTTTTTAAATTACTTTAGTTTTCTTATTAATTTCTCTGGAAATAATAATTATTTCCTGCTTAAAATGTTTATAACTTCTAAAAGCCTATTATATGTTGCTATTATAGTTGGCTAATTCTACTGCTTCTAAGTTTAGGTCTCTATTAATAAGATAGTTTCTTACTAGTGGTTTAAACTATTATATAGCTCTACCTATTATGTTTATACTAGCTACCAGGATCCAATCCTAATCAGTTAGAAATAACTTTTAATTGAATTAATAGTAGAGGTTTATTATTGCTATAAAAGTCTTAAGTTTATCTTAATTACTATTAAATTTCTTAGGGGGTTATATCTTTACTATTCCTCCCTTTTAAATTACTATAGCATTTTGTTTAGCCTTGACTTATTATTATAGGTTTACTAAAGTATCGCGTAATTTTATAATAGCTACTTCTTATTCCTAGATAACTTATTATATACTCTTTACTTCTCTAGATGTATTTTTAGTTATGGATAAAGATTCTGCCATAACTTCCTCTTTACTACTACTCTCTAATAATTAGTAAAGTTCTTGTTCGTCTTTATAGTAAGTTATTATAAACTCTTAATAATTAGTTGTTAGAATTCTATCTAACGGTCTTTTCTAATCTCTTAAGGTAGGTAGTTATAATATTATAAGTTACTAACTTACTAACGTAAATTTACTAGTAATAAGCTGTCTAACTATTTATGTAATACTTAATAGTTCCTTTACTTCCAGATCAGATAGCTTATTAGACTTAGTAGAAGTTAGTTAATTTAGTAGAGAGTAAAAAGAAGGTAACATAGTAAGTTAAAATTTAACAGAATAATATTAAACTATTTTACTTAAGGTGTGAATCTTAATTTTAGAGTAACTATAAAGAATTAAAAGTAATTATAAGCTGTTTAATGCTTTATACTTATAGTAGATCCCTTATGCGTATATTATGTATTTATTAGTAGTATATTAAATACTATTAAAAGTTAATAGAGCTGCTAGAGATTTAGTAATCTTACTCTATTTCTATCTACCTCTATTTATTTTTATTTACTAAGTTTTTTCTTAGTTACATAAGTTACTGCTCCTAATTTATTAGTATAGTTTTATATTTTTATTCTTACTTCTTAGCTTGTGCCTTAGCTTGTGCTAATATATTCTATATCTACTTATAATTCTTTCTTTCTAGCTTGAACATACGTTTCTATTTTAAAGCTTTATTAGCTATTATTACCAGTTCCCTTAGCTTCTTAAATACAGTTACCTTACTATTACCATTCGTAATATTTAATAGTCTATACAGAATTAAAAACCTTTATTAGGTTTTTTTATAAAGATAACTAGTATAGCTATAAAAGATAAACTTATTCTAATAAATCCTTTAGTAAAATAGTTATTAAAATACTTCTAAGAACTTTTAGTTTATTTTAGAACATTCTATAAAGAGGTCTAAATCCAGGTTACTTTTTTTCCTTAAGGATAATCTTATAATTATATAAATAATATTCAGATAGTCTATCAGCTTCCTTATATAAAAATATTTAAAAAGTATTATAGTACTTCTTTAGAACCTTAGTAGCTAAATTAGTATAGATTTTTAAAACTAAGGCTTTATTAACATTAGCTATTAAAATAGTAAAAATTTTATATTTGTGTTTCTAGGCTATTTATATAAAGAGAGTTGCCCTAATTAGACAGATATTTATACTTAATTTAAAGTTCTTATAAAAGCCTTCTAGTAAAGCCTTTACTAAAAAAATTTTAAGGCCTTAAGAAAAAGACTTCTTTATAAAATCCTTATTTAGTTTAGTATTAGATTTAGGTGTAAATTTAGATTCTAGATAGAAGCCCTTTAGAAAACAGTTTACCAGAAGGTCCTCTAAATAGATATTAGATTTTTATAATTAATAGTTTATTTTAGCTAACTAGTTATTACGTTAAGTTTAAATAGTTAGTAATAACTTTAGAGAGCAGGTCTATAAGCACTGTATATAAATAATATTAAAAAAAAAGTCTTTTAATAAAAGGTTTATTAAAAGGTCCCTTAAGCAGATAGCATTTTCTCTTAAATAAATAAGAAATTAAAATAAGTGTAGGTAATAGGCTTAGTAATAGGAAGCATTAAAAAATAGCTTTTATAAATTATAATTAAAGTTAATTTTATGTTTTTTTATTTAAGATTAGCTAAGAATTAATTTATGGTTTCCTATAGCTATTATAAAGAGATAGATTTTCTTAATATAATTTATATAATAGAGAGTTATATTAGCAGTATATAAGATATAACCCCCTTTAAGATATTTACTATTAAAACTAGTAGGATATAAAACATTTGGGAGTAATAAGAGATAGAGTTTCTAAATACTAACTAGAGATTTATTAATATAACTTATACTAATTACTCTAGTATTAATTAAAGCAGTAATAGAGTAGAATAAGCTATCTTATTAGATAGTATACAGAATATTCACTTAATAGTTCTAAGAGTCAGTTACTGGGTGAGAGATCTAAAGGTTAATAAAAATATAGTATTAGAAATATTCTAAAAAGTAACTTAATACTAGAATAGAGCTTTTAGCGGGCTAGCTTAGGAAGTTTAGAAACATTTTTATCTATAAAAAGATTTAGATTTAGAGAAAGAATAAAAGCGGGTTACTTATTAGAATTAGAATAAGCTTATAAATTAGAATTCTAGCAGAAGAATAAAGTAGTTTTAAGAAATATAACTATATTTATTACACTTAAAATATTAGCTATTATACTTTTAGACTTTTTATTTAGCTAACCTGATAAAAGCATAGTTAGAGATATTAATTTCTATAATATTAGAATTTTTTTATAATACAAGTTACAGTCTAGCAAAATGCAGTGAAAAAAGATACTAAAGATTATTATTATATAAGAATATTAGATTAGCGTAGTTATTTAACGTATTAAGGATTTTAATATCTACTATTATTTAGTAGAGATCGTCGTTTAATAACCTTCTTAACTAAGTAATTAGATTAATTTCATTCAGTCTGGTGTTAACAGCTAGTCTATAGAATTTAATAAAGTAAGTAATAAAACTTTTCTATTCTTAGTAAAATAAATTAAGCTTACTTAAGATAGTAAGTTTTCTATTTAGATCTCTATATATAATTTATAAAAAAGCGATTAATTATTCTACTAAGTATATATTCTTATTTATAAAAGAGTCTATAAGTATTACTAGGTCCTTCTCTAGCCTTAAATATATATATAGAAGTTAAGAGTGTTTAGTAGAGTATTAGTTAGCATTATCTTTAAACTTATAATTAAGTTTCCTAATAAAGATATGTAGGTTTTTTTGTTTTCTAGTAAATATTAGAAAATTAAGCAAGCAGTCAGATTTCGTTATTATTAGTAGTATAATAAATTCTAGCGTGATAGTTAATCTCACGTTTCTAACTATAGCTTAAGAAACTTAGAAATAGGTACTAGTTATAGTTATAGATAGAATTAAAATTATAGAACTTAAGCTACTTCTAAATAAACCAGTAACAAGAGCTAAACTTTCTTTAATAAGGGAAATAATAATAATAAGAGTTAAACTAGTAGATACTTACTTTATTTTATTAAGCTTAATATAAAGAGCTTTTATGCTCTCTTTATATTAGATTTCTTATTTTACTAAAATGTCTATAAGTAATTTATTACTTACCTTTAGAGTTATAAGTTAAGAGATAAAGTCTCTAAGGATTTTAGCAAGATCTAGGTTATCTATTATAAGAAATTAGTAAAGATATAATATAATATTACGGTAGTGCTATAAGCAGAGAGTTAGGTACTTAATAAGAAGTATTAATTAATTACTAAATATAGTACCAGGTAATAAGTTAAGACGTTACGTAAAAAAAGAAAGAATATAATAAGTTATAAGCTAAAATATTTAAGGCGAGGGCTTATGCGCTAGCACGAGGCTAAAGTATAAATATATAATATAAAAAAAAAAGCTTATAAAAAGGCTTTCTTAGAAGGCTCTTATATTATAAATAGTTACCATAACAAGTATAACTAAGTATTTAAATAGTTTATATTTTATTTTAAAGGCTGTTATCTACTTATGTTCTTTAGCTATTTTTATTAAATAGTATTTACTTTTAATATTAAAAAAGCTAAACTATTTAGCTTTTTTAAGCTTATTTATAAGTTCTAATATTAGTAATATTAAATAACAATTTTTTACTATTATATTATTACAGTGTTAATAGTTAATACATAGTTATAGTTTACTATTTTTCTTTAGTATAAAGAGTATTAGTAATGCTATTTTGCTTTTACTTATTTATATATATTTTTTTATAAGTTATTATTTAAATATTGTCATAGCTCTTTTTATTAGTTAATAAATAGTTAATATAATAGTTTTAGTTTTAAATTTATTTCTTCTTTAAGTATAATTTTATAATTCTAGTTCTAGTATTCTAGTAGTTAGTTTTTAGCTTTCTTAAAAAACTATTCTTTAAATTTTCTTTAGTATTTCTTTAGCATAATAAATATAGTATTTATATTATTACCTTCTATTATTTATAATAGTTGTTTCTAATTTCTATAGATTTCTTTTTTTAATTAATTTTTAGATTTATTATATTAGCTAGTTCTATTCTAAAATAAGATTTTTATTACCTAAATTTATAATTTTAATATAGTAGTTATCTTTATAACTTGCTACTTAAATAGTTATATTTCATGTTTTAAAATTAATTAGACTTTTTCTAAATATTACTAGACTATTATTTATATATTTTACTTATATAGGTTTGTTTAAAACTTTAGTTAGTATTCAGTATTTTTATACTTACTTATTTAATATTAATGTTTTACTAGCTTTATAATTTATAAGCATTAGAGTTTAGTTACTATTAATATATGTATTTATATATAGCTTATTTTCATATTTTCTTTAGTTTAGTTATATGTATATAAGTAGTATATTTTTATTTTATTTTTACTTAACTTTTTAATAGCTTAATTGTAGTTTACTAGCTTACTAGTTTTTAATTATAGTTAACTCTTAAGTATTAGTTATTTCTTTAGTATTTCTTCTTTAGATTTATAAATTAAGTATTTTTAAAGATAATACATGTCTTTATTAAGTATTTTATATATATTTTTAGCTTATTTTCTATAATTCTTACATTTCCATTTAAGAAACATTCTTAATATATGAGTTTACTATATATATTTATAGCTAACTATTTTTTTAGTAGTGTTTAGTTTAGTACTATTAGTATTTTAGCTAATACTTATTTTATATTAGTTATTTATATTTATTTAAACTTAAATTCTACAGCTTATTTTTTAAGTTTATATAAATTAGTTTTTATTAAAAGTTAAGCTTTTTCTTTTATACTAAGTATTTAAGTAGTTTTCTAGTTTCTAGTTTTTTAATATATATAGTATATGTTACTTATTTATAGTCTATTTTAATATAAGTTCTTTTTATAATAATAGGTACAGTCTTTACGCGTTATAGTATAGATATAAATTAATAGAATAAATTAGCTTTGTTTTAGCTACACTAAGATAAAAAGAGAAGAAATATAAAAGAAGCTTATTTTTAAATAGAATAGTATATAGCTTAAGCGCGAGCTAGCTATATACTAAACTCTATACTAAATTATAGCTAGCATAACTAGTCATGATATTATGTGATTTATAGTAAGCCAATTAAGCAGTACCATCATACTTTTTATAAATATTTAGTATTTTTACTTTATTATTTTATTTATAGCATTATTATTTTATATTTATAAAATTAGTAAAATAGTTTTTTTTGCTTTTTATTTTAGTTTTATTCTAACTCTAAGTATTTAATAAAGTAGTAGTATATTACATATGTTATAGCTAGTATAGATTTTTATTTATAAATTTTATTTATTTATATAGCTAGTTTTTATTTACTAAGTTTTTTATATTATTTATTTTTTACTATTTATAGTACTTATTAGTATTTTTATATTTTATTTCTTAAAGTTACTTTCTAGTACTTAGTAATATAGTATTCTTTTAGATAGTACTTTAATTTATATATTTAATAATATTTCTAGTATATTTACTATATAATTATTATAAACAGAAATTTCTTTCTTTTCTTAATTTCTTAATTCTTTTTTTATCTAAATTTTTGGTTTTCTTTCTAGATAGGGTCTTTTTTCTATTTTATAATTTTATAAAATTTTTATTTTTTTATTAGTTTTTGTGTTATATTATTAAAATACTACTTTTTATATTATAGAAATTATGTTATTAAGTTATTTTACTAAATAATCTTTTACTTACTAATATAGTATTTTATACTTTTATTTAAAGTATACATAGCTTTTATATATCTAATATTATTTCTATTAGATTCTTTATATAATAGCTTTTTTTGTTACTTAGTTTTTTACTTATTTTACTTAAACTATAGCTACTTTAATTTTTTTAAGTACTTTAGTTTAAATATAAGCTTTTTTTAATGTTTAATTAATATTATTTATAGTTTTTAATAAAATGTTCTTATTTTCTATAGCTTAAGTAGGCTTTCTATATATAATATTTTATATATTTTTTAATTTACTTTTCTTATCTTTTATTAATAAATACCTTATTAATTTCTATTTTATTATATATTTAGCTATTTTTTCTATTTTCTTTAGGTACTTAAATTATTATTTTAGCATGTTATTTATTTTTTAATTCACGCTAGTATTAGTAATTATTAATAACTATAGCTTTCTTAATAATATCTAAAAATATTATTAGTTATTAATTTCTTATATTTTATTTTTAACTTTATTTTTAACTTTACTTTTAAGTGCTTTATATAACATTATAATTAATAGTTAATTATTTTATATAAGTTATAACTAAAGTTATTTAAACTTTATAGTATATTTAATAGCTAATTTTCTTTACTTACTAAAGTTTTTATATAGTATTTACTTTTTTATTAATTTCTTTAAATACTACTATTATTTCTTATTTAAAGGCTTTGTAGTTTTTGAAAACCTTTTATATATTATTACTATAGTTATTAAGTTTTACTAGCCTAAAATTAAGTTCTTTATTAGCTAGGTAATTTTTTATAAGTAGTTTAAACTAATTTATAGCTTATTCTATTATATTTATACTAACTACTAAAATTTAATTTTAGTTAGTTATAAATAATGCTTAGTTAAATTAATAGTATAAGTTTATTATTACTATAAATATTTTACGCTTTTTTTAGTTACTATTAAACTTTATAAAAAAGTATATTTTTACTATACTTTTTGTTATTAGTTTACTTGTTTTAACTTATTATTATATAATAACTAAAGCCTAGTATAAATTTTTAATAGCTTAATTCTATTTTTACATAATTTATTAAATAGTTTTATTTCTTAATATATTTTTAGTAGTAGATAATAGTTTAGCTATTAGTTTATTTTTCCTACTACTTAACTTACTATTTAAATAGAGTTTTTATTTTCTTTTATATTAAGTTATTATAAACTATAATTAAATAGTTTATTATTAGAATTTATTTAACTACTTTTTCTATTTTTTTAAAATAGTAATTATAATATTATAAATTACTACCTTATTACTATAACTTATACTAGTAACTAGTTATTTTAACTAAATATATAATATTAAATAGTTTTTTTGTGTTTAAATTAAATAGCTTATTAGACTTAATAGAAATTAGTTAAATTTAATAAAAGTAGAAAAATAATATAGTAAGTTAAAATTTAATAAAATAGTATTAAACTATTTTACTTAAAGTATAAATCTTAATTTTAAAGTAACTATAAAAATTTAAAAGTATTTATAAACTATTTAATGCTTTATACTTATAATAAATTCTTTTTACATATATTATATACTAATTAAAAGTATATTAAATACTATTAGAAAAAAAAATGATAAGTTTAGCTTTATATTTTTTTTATTAGTTTTTATTTTCTTATATTTTACTATAGTAAGTTACCTAACTTTATTTACTTATTTAAATACTATTTTCTATAGAACTTAAACTTACTATAAAGTACTTTTATTTATAAGTTTTATTTTCTTTAGTTTATTTCTACTTTTTAGTATTACTTATATATTTCTTTATACTATACCTTTTACAAAAATTCTTTTTTAGTTGTAGTTATTTTTTTATTATGGTTTATAATATATATATTAATATTTATAGAATTACTTATAACTTATACTATTAAATATAATAGTATTAGTAGTGGCCTTATATATATTAATATTTATAAATTTACTTATAATTTATACTACTAAATATAATAGCATTAGTAGTAGCTTTATATTTTAATATTTATAAATTTATTTTTAACTTATACTACTAAATATAATAGTATTAGTAGTAGTTTTATATATTAATATTTATAAGTTTACTTATAACTTATACTATTAAATATAATAGAATTAGTAGTAGCTTTATATATTAATACTTATAAATTTACTTATAACTTACACTACTAAATATAATAGTATTAGTAGTAGCCTTATATATTAATATTTATAAATTTACTTATAACTTATACTATTAAATATAATAGTATTAGTAGTAGCTTTATATGTTAATATTTATAGATTTATTTATAACTTATATTACTAGATATAATAGTATTAATAGTAGCCTTATATATTAATATTTATAAATATACTTATACTTTATATTATTAAACACAATAGTATTAGTAGCAGCCTTATATGTTAATATTTACTTATTTATTTATAACTTATTTATTATAAGTTACTAACTTACTAACGTAAATTCTACTAATAATAAGCCGTTTAACTAATTATTATAATAGTTAATTAGTTCTCTTACTTCTAGATTAGATAGCTTATTAGACTTAGTAAGAGTTAATTAACTTAGTAGAAATAAAAAGAAGTAATATAATAGATTAAGATTTAATAGAATAGTATTAAACTATTTTACTTAAAGTATGAATCTTAATTTTAGAGTAACTATAAAGAATTAAAAGTAATCGTGAACTGTCTGATGCCTTATACTTATAGTAGATCCTCCGTGCGTACATTATATACTGTCTAGCTGTATATTGGATACTGCTAGAGGTTGCTAGAGGCTGCTAGAGGTGCCCGAGGCTCTGTCACCTTGCTCCCTCTCTATCTGCCAAGCCCTGTCTTATCACATGAGTGGATGCTCTGTATCTGCTCACATAGTTCTGTATCTTTGTCCTCGCTTCTTGGCTTGTGCCTTAGCCTGTGCTAATGCGTCTCGTGCCCGCTTACAGTTCTTTCTTTCAAGCTTGAACATACGTTTCTATTCTAGAGCTTTATTGGCTGTTGTTGCCAGTTCCTTTAGCTCCTCAGGTGCAGTTGTCTTCTTGTTACCGTCCGTAATACTATTCCCTTCTTCTAAATCTTCGTCTCGGAAGATAGTTTCTCCCTTCCATAAGCAGTATAAAGGCAGTAGGTCTTCTACTTTGTGTTCCAGACTGTAAGACCCTTAACTTCCTTTTCTCTCTACCCAGCTTCCTAATGATGACATGTCCTAAGTCGTCTCTAATACATGCTCACCGCTTAGCTTCTCAGATCTGTAACAAACCCCGTCACATGCCAATACCTTACTTGAATTGTTCCTACTGAGGCGATGACTGCCTTGTGAATCTGAGTTCCGGCCGTTGCTCCGCCTGCGCTGACCGCAACGTAAAGTGTAATCTAATTATGTCGCAATCAGAATGGAATCGCCTTGACCGAGACAAAGCAAAACTTTGTTGTTAACTTAACTCTATTAAGGACCAGCGTTCTGAGCTTTGTGCTTGTGAGCTACGGCTTCAGCGTGAGCTCACGCAAGTGGATTCAAAAGAGAAGGAAATGTTTAATCAGGAGATGGCCTCAATTCGTGAGGTTCAAGCTCTTAAAGAGGAAGAGACTTGTTCTTAGGGTTAAGAAACTTGTATACCGTAATCTGCAGTTCAAGCTTCCTTCTAGCCTATTACTTTGCTTTTTTTATTCTTTGGTTTTGATTAGAACGCGCCGCAGTCGTTCTGTTCTTAGGATATGACCTTAGAGTAAGCCTTTACTGGCTTATCTGATAATACCGGTTAATTAGCTCTAAACTATTCTTTAAGTTCCTAATTAGTTTCCACGTATTGTTCTCTGGTCTGTAACTTTTCTATCTAACTAGGTATTTCCACTAACGCCTAAACTGCTGGTAGTCTAAAATTTATTAAACTTCATACTTAGTCATATCTTCCTTAAGTTTAAGTCTTATCTGTAGTTTGGCGTTTTATGGTGCTGGTTCTAATCTTGAAATATAAAAAACTAGGTAAATTCTTATGTCCTTAGATAGTTATAGTTTGTAATTCATAGGTTCTATTTATCTTTTAATCTTAAATAGTCCTAATTTAGCGTGATCTAGTTTTTTTGATGGTTATTTTATTTCTAAATTTTTTTATAGTAGGAAAATCTTATCTCTCTCTTTAAAGATTAGTCTCTTAACTTTAGATTTATCTTTCTATTGCTTACTAAGGCTTCCTTTCTGGGTAATTTTCCTTACTATTTCTTAATAAAGTTATTATAGCTTCTTAATCTTTATTCTTATTAATTCTAATATTTTGTCTAGCTTTCGTGGTTCTTAATAAGCCGTAGGTTCATAACCATAATTTATAAAGAATAGTAATCTTTTAGTAGTTAATAACTTTACAGAGTTGTATATAAACTTAGCTATTAGTAGTAAGTTAATCTAATTATCTTATTACTTATTAACATATATTTATAGGTACTACTCTAGTGTCTAGTTAGTCCATTCTATTTATCTATTTATTTATAGGTAAAATACTGTTAAGAGTTAATACTTAGCTTCTAGCTTTTCTATAAATATCTTTTAGAATATTAACGTGAATAATTTGTCTCTGTTTGTAATAAATTTCTATAGTAACCTATATTATACTATTAGTAGTCTAATAAGTATAATTACTAATTTATCTACTTTAACCTCTATATACATTAGTTTAAAGTATGTGTATTTTATAAGTTAGTTTATTATAACTAATATCATATCATACTATTAGCCTTAAAAGGTGGTTGTTATTAGTATTCCTATAATAAAGTCTATTATAACTAATTCTTATAGTTAGTTTAGTAAAAAAATTAGTTACATAAGTTTATATTTCTTATATCTTAATGTTTTATTTTTTTTGTACTTAATATATTCTAAAAGAATAGCTCTAATCTTTTTTTATATTCTAGGAATCTAAAAATGCCTGTTAATCCGTTCTACGGTTTTTTTAATTCCTTAATGTTTATATAATTTAGTTAAGTGTTAGTTCTTAATAAGTTTAGTTTATAATATATTTAGTATAAAAATAGTTTCTATTTCGTGCTACTGTAGTCGTTTATAGTTATATTCTTTAATTTATTTTTACTATATATTCTTAATAATAACTACTATCTTAATATTTATTTATAAGCTTTTTAGAAATCTGTCTGATTTTTGCCTGAATATTATATTATAGATTTCTAGTATATTTCTTATATAGTTTACTTTTTAACTAAGTGCGTCAGCCGCTATATTTTTTTTTTCTAATTTATAAAATATTTAAAAGTTAAATATAGAAACTAATTCTTATTATTTAACTTATTATTAATTTAACCTTTTAGTTGTTATGAATGCTGTTAGATTTTTGTAATTTAAATATATAATAATCTAGTACTTAGCTCCTTCTAAGTAATGTTTCTATATTTTAAATACTTAAACTATTACTAGTATGTTATGGACGGTAATAGTAAGATAACTGCATCTAAAGAGCTAAGGGAACTAGCAATAATAGCTAATAAAGCCTTAAAATAGAAACGTATGTTTAAGCTAGAAAGAAAGAATTATAAATACACACAGGACGCTTTAGCACAGGCTAAAGTATAAGCTAAGAAGTGAGAATAGAAATATAGAACTATGCCAGTAGATTAGAAGCAGTCACACACGTAACTAGGATAGAATCTTAGCAGATAAAGTAGATAAGGCAGATAAGGAACTTATTACTTTTATCTTCTCTAACAGTATCTAATATACTGCACAGAGGTATATAATGTACGTATAAAGGATTTTCTATAAGTATAAGGCATAGACTAGCTCTAAGATATTTTAGATTCTTTATAGTTACTTTAAAATCAAGATCTTCTCTCTAAGTTGAGACTTAAACTTGAGTGAAATAGTTTAACACTATTTTGTTAAATCTATTATATATTCTCTTCCTACCTTGCGATAAAGCATAAACTCTATTCTATTAAACCTAAGGCTATCTATTTAAAATACGGAAAGAACTAAGAACTCATTAAGTAATTAGTTAGAACAAAGTTACTAATATAAAACGTACTGTTAAGTTAAGGCAACTCATAATATTATAACTACCCTTTTAAAGTATAGAAGAGGACGTTAGATTGATTCTAATAAACGAATTTCTAATTATAGTTTATAATAATCTATTATAAGAACGAACAGAAACTTTACTTATTAAGTAATAGTAGTAGTAAAGAAGAAGTTATAGTAAAATCTTTATCTACTACTAGAAGTATATCAGGAAGAACTAAGAGCGCATAATAGATTATCTAGAAACAAGAAGCAGCTATTATAAAGCTATGTGATACTATAATTAGTATATAACAACAAGTTAAAGTAATAAAGAATAAGAGAGAAGGAATTATAAAGATCTAATCACTTTCTAAATTCAACGGAAATCAAGATGAGCTTAAAACGTTTATGGCTATAATAGACCTATATTATTAGTTTAATTAAGCCTTATTTATAACTAACCAAGATTGAATCCTAGTAGCCGGTATGAACATGATAGGAAGGGCTATAAAATAATTTAAACTATTTATAAAGAACTACTTAGCTAAAGGAGACCCTAATATGGGATTAGCGGGACTCACAAACTGTAACAACAATATCAAAAGAACTTTTAAGAACTATGAAATGTTTAAGAAAGAGTTGATTATAGTCTTTAGCAAAATTAATAAAGAAATAGAAGTAATTTAAAAGCTTTAATAACTTAAGTAATAAACGTTAGTAGCTAACTACACAGTAGAGTTTAAGTAAATCTAATCACGACTTAATTAGACAGACTAACTATTAGTAATAATATACTATACGGGACTAAAGAATAGAATTAAGGATAAGATTTCATAAGGAAAATAACCTAGCACGCTTCTAAAAATCATTAAATAAGTAGTAATAATTAATAACTATTAGTACTAGAGAGAGTAAGAAAAGAAGAATAATACTAAGCCAGTAATCTATATACCACAATAGAATAAGAAGAATACGCGAACTTATAATGTAATAGAAATTAATTATATATCAATTAAAAACACATAAATTAATAAAAGAAAATAGAATAAATGTATTAAGAAATGAATAAATTAATATACACGTAAGGCATGCCTCAGATACAGAAAGCAAGGACATTTTATTAAAAAATACAAATAATAAATAATAGACGTTAAAAAAGCTTATGTTTAGACTAAGGCACTAATAGAAATTAAGATTACTATAGTCTAAATAGAACCGGCTAAGGACCGAATAATAATAGAGACTATAATATAACAAATTTAAATAGAATAATGCTGGATTTATGGGAGCTATATATATCTTAAATAAGAATATAAATTACTATATTAGCAGGTTAAGGATTATCTAGTAATACTAGCTAGTAATATAATTACTATTATATAAGAAGCTGCTATTAGATAATACCAAGCCAACTCCTTAGAAAAAGCTAATTAATTTTATGAGATAATTTAGTAAAGAGGAGGACCCTTTAAGGCAGAAGACTAGAAATTTAGACAGCAACAGAATCTAGAGACTATAAAAAGCAAGAAATTAATATCTACTATAATCTAATAGTGAGTAAGCTAGGGATATTACTAGATCTATAAATTAGAACACTATATAGGGGAATATTGTGTTACTAAACACTAGGAAATTACTCTAGGAGATAGGATACACAAGTGCTAATAAGTATTATAAGTAGCTAGTAATAAGTAATATAAAGAACTTAGTAAATAGAAGTTAACCACGTGGATAAATGAGATTTATAGATAAGAACTAACACTATTTATAAGTTATGCAACTTATTATCACCCTGTAGGACACCCTAAATTAGAATAAAATTAGAATAAGAAACCTAATAAGAAACTTACCTTACTAATACTATAAATATAGGACGACGATGCCGCCGAGAGATCCTTGTAAAAGAAATACTAGATATATAGAGAAAGGATATATACTAGGTAACACTATAAATAGACAGCTTATATAATAAGAGTTAAAGAACTAAAAATAAGAAGAGTACTAAAATAAATAGCTTAGAAATAAAAACTCTATACTTAACAAGAGCTAATCTATATGGATTCTGAAGAAGAACTTTAAGACCTAAAAACAGAGAAACACAAATAGTTGGACTGAGATAAGTGTTAGATAGAATGCTAATATTACTAGGCTAAATACCGCTAAAATAGATAGTTAGCTACAGAATTACATGCTAAATTAATGATAAAAGAATGTTTCTTAAAATAGAAGTGCTGAGATTATAAAGAAGAAGCTAGAAGGGAATATGAATTATTACTAAAGGAAGAATGCTAACTCTAATAATGCTCTATCTATAGACTTAAGAAAGAAACACTAAAGAAGTAATTAACAGTTAGAATTATACTATAAATAAAAAACTAGAAAGCTAGTAAGTAATAACCATGCCGCTAGAGGGCTAATTTAAGGTTAAAATAAAGAAGTTATTACTTAACTACACTAGACTTAGACGAAAACACGGAAATAAGCTATATATGGATATATATATTAATAGCTTTTAAACACAAGCGCTTATAGACAGTGGGGCTAGTAAAACATTTATATTAAATAAATAGATATAGAGATACTATATTTTAATTAGAGTTTTAAACGAATTTATAAGAGTAGTACGTGTAGATAATAGTCTAGCAATATTCAGAAAAGGTTTAATTAATCTTGAAATAGAGAATATAACTATTAAAGCAGCAGGTTACACAGATAATTACTATATTAAGATTATAGATCTAGGTAGTGAGGATTTCATACTAGGATAGAACTGGCTAGTATAATGGAATTTACTAATTAACTAGAGAACGAAGTCTGTAGGATCTAGGAAGAACTACCACAAATAAATAAAAGCTATAATATAGATGAAGAAAGTAACTTTTCATGATACCACGTTTATTATACCGAACGAATACCAGAAGGAATTCAGGAAATAGTTTACAAAAAAATAAGAAAACCAAATACCAGAATACAAGGATTGGGACTGTAAAATTATATTTAAAGAAGGAGAAAAACCAAGACCAGCACCATTATATTAAATATCCATTAAATAATAAAAAGAGTTACGATAATATTTAAACACTAATATTAAGAAGAGATACTTGAGGGAAAGTAAAAGCAAAGTTACATCACCAGCACTATTTATACTAAAGAAAAACGGAAAATTATAATTCTATATAGACTATTAATAATTAAACAAAGTAATAGTCAAGAACTGCTATCTAATACCCTTAATATTAGAACTTATATATAAACTCAGAGGAGCTAAATAGTTCAGCCTATTTAATATTAAAAATAGATACTATTAAATATGAATGGCGGAAGAGCACGAGTGGCTAACAGCTTTTAAAATAAGCTATAGACTATATAAATATATAGTTATGTTTATAGGACTTACTAACGTACTAGCCACATTCCAAACTATTATTAACTATGTTCTAAGAGAATATCTAGATGTCTTTATACTAGTATATTTTAATAATGTCTTAGTATACACAAACAGGATATTAGATAAATATATTAAGTATATTAAGAAGATACTACAGAAGCTTAAGGAGCATAACTTATATATTTAAACAGGAAAATATATATTCCACAGGAAGGAAGTTAAGTTTTTAGGATATATTATATCTAGAAATAAAATAGCAGTTAACCTAGATAAAGCTAAAGATGTTCTATTATAGCTAACACTAATAAACGCAAAAGAAGTTTATTCTTTCCTCAGATTCACGGGATTCTGTAGGTAGTTTATTAAGAATTATTTAAAAACTACAGCACCCTTAACAGAATTGCTTAAGAAAAATCAATAATTTAAGTAGACAAGAAAAGAAAACAAAGCCTTTAAAAAGTTAAAAAAGAAATTCAAGGAACTACTAATATTAAAAATATTTAATTTAGGACTTTAAACGGAGATACATGCAGACGCATCAGACAGAGCTATAAAAGCTATTCTTTTATAAACACAGGATAATAAATATAAGCACCTAGTAGATTTCTTATCTTATAAACTTACAACTGCCGAGTTGAACTATAATATTCATGATAAGAAATTATTGGCAATAGTTCAAGTATTTAAGAAATAGAAATATTACTTAGAAGGAGTTAAGTAACAGATTATTATATATTCAGATTACAAGAATCTAACGGCATTTACAATAATGAAGAAGTTAAATTAATAATAAGTTAGATAATAAGAGATACTATTAACTTTTGATTTTCAGATACTTTATAAATTAGGAAAAGAAAACACTGCGGTTGACACACTTAGTAGATGAATAAATCATATAAAAGATATACTAAAAATACATAACATAATACTTAAGTAAAGATAAGACAGATTTCTGGGAAGCTTATAAATAGATATTAAATCAATAGTCATTATCGAAAACACCTGGAAAAAACGGATAAGGGAAGTTAATAATAGATAACTACTTTAGAATCTAGACTAAGGAATAATTTATATACTAGATGAATTATAGATAAAGCTAATTAAAGACTAACACTCAGCCGAAATACATGGATATTAGGGAATTAAGAAGACTGTAGAACGGATTAACAGACACTTTTAGATTCCAGGAATTTAGAGTAAGGTTAGGAAAATTCTTTTAAAATGTATCGACTATAAAAAGAATAAAGTATTAAGGCATAAGGAGTATAGACTTATGTAATTAATACCTTCACCAAACGGACCATGGGAATCAGTTATAATAGACTTTATTACGGGGATACTGATAATTACTACCTTAATAAATTAATAGTATAATATAATACTAGTTATTATTAATAGACTAATAAAGTACGCTTACTTTGAACTAACCTATATGAAAATAAAAGCGGATGAACTGGCGTTATTACTGATTAAAATACTAATTACATAATATAGAATACTATGAGAATTTATCACAGACCGAGACAAGTTATTCACGTTAATATTCTAGAAAACGTTTATAGGACGGCTAGGGGCTGAACACCGCCTCTTAACAGCATTTCACCTATAGATAAATAGATAAATAGAATGGATAAATCAAACATTAGAGTAATACTTACAAATATATGTTAATAAACTATAAGATAATTGGATTAACTTACTACTAATAACCGAGTTTACATACAACTCTGTAAAGTCATTAATAACAGGAAAATCACTATTCTATGCGAACTATAATTATAAGCCTACGGCTTATCGAGAACCACGAACATTAGATAAAGTATTAGAGTTTGTAAGAAGAAAAGTTGAAGACTTACAGACACTATATAAAGAAATCGCATAGAAAATTACCTATAAAGGTAATCTTAGTAAACGAGTTAAAGATAAATCTAAGGTTGAGAAACCAATCTTTAGAGAGGGGGATAAGGTTTTCTTAAAAAAGGAAAATTTAGAAATAAAGCAACCATCACGAAAATTGGATCACGTCAAATTAGAACCATTTAAGGTTAAATGACAAATAGGACCTGTGAATTACAAACTACAACTGCCTAAGGATACAAGAATTTATTTAGTTTTCTATATCTCTAAATTAGAACCAGCACTATATAATGCTAAACTACAGACAAAGCTCAAGCTCAAGGAAGATCGTACCAAGTATAAAGTCCAACAAATTTTAGACTACCAACAGTTTAGTCGTCAGTGGAAGTACTTGGTTAAATAGAAAGAATACAGACCTGAAGACGACACTTAAGAACTAGTCAGGAACTTAAAGAACAGTTTGGAGCTAATTAACTAGTACCATCAAAGGGAGCAGTAAAGGCTTGCTCTAAAGCAGGGTCTAAAGTATAAAGAGAGTACAGGACGTTCCACTCAAAGCCTGAGAAGAAAGATGAGGTAACACCGGACGCTGCGGGTGGCAGTATGCCAGATTGACTTTAACAGTTTTACTCTTCCTCCTTTATCATATAAACTTCGTTAATTAAGGTAAGCTCGCGCTGGAACATTTCCTTCTCCCGAGAATCTATTTAGGCTAGCTGCTGATGAAGGCGTAACTCATGAGAATAAGTGGCTACCATCTCCTCCTAAGCACGGCGAAGTTGCTCCTATAATTTCTTCTTATCGTAATCGAGACGATTCCACTCAAGTTGAGTTATGATAAGATCACACTTCACGTTGCGATCAACGCATTCAGAATAACGACTAGAAGCTAGATTCACTAGACATTGAAGAGCGTTGTCACGACAGCGGGAACACGGTAACAGCATGTAACAGGGTTCGTTATGGATTTAAGAAACTAAATAGTAAGCACGTATTAGAGACAATTCAAGACATGTCATCATTTAGACACTAGGTAGGACGAAAAGGAAGTCAAGAATCTTACAGTTTAAAGCACAGGCCGGAGGACCTGTTGCCTTTATACTATTTATGAAAGAAAGAAACTATCTTCCAAGACGAAGACTTAAAAGAGGGGGATAGTGTTACAGACGGTAACAGTAAGATAACTACACCTAAGAAGCTAAGGGAACTAGCAACAACAGCTAATAAAGCCTTAGAATAGAAACGTATGTTTGAGCTGGAAAGAAAGAATTGTAAACACACACAAAACGCTTTAGCACAGGCTAAAGTACGAGCCAAGAAGTGAGAACAGAAATATAAAACTATACCAGTAGATTAGGAGCAGTCACACACGTGACCAGGACAGGATCTTAGCAGATAAAATAAATAAGGCAGATAAGGGACTTATCACTCTTATTTTCTCTAATAGTATCTAACATACTGCACAGAGGTATACAATGTACGCACGAAGGATTTTCTATAAGTATAAGGCATAGACTAGCTCCGAGATATTTTAGATTCTTTATAGTTACTCTAAAATCAAGATCTTCTCTCTAAGTTGAGACTTGAACTTGAGTGAAATAGTTTGACACTATCTTGTTGAATCTATTGTATACTCTCTTTCTACCTTGCGATAAAGCATAAACTCTATTCTGTTAAACCTAGGGCTATCTGTTCAAGATACGGAAAGAGCTGGGAACTCATTAAGTAATCAGTTAGAGCAGAGTTGCTGACGCGAAACGTACTGTTAAGTTAAGGCAACTCATAACACAGTAGTTCCTTATCATGAATATTATAGTTTAATTTAGTAGTTATAAGTTTATAAGATAGGAAATCTACTAGGTATTTACGTTTATTATTTTATATCTATAATAAGATAGCTCTTATAGCTCTATCTAATATATCTATATATATCTCTATTTAAAGTCATAAATTAAATATCTTTAATATTAGTAGTTATTTAAATATTTTTTCAGTATTATAAAAGCGTTTTTCTTATATTATTTTTACTTAAATTATTAATCCTTTTTCAACAGTTCCGTTAAGGGTGATGTGATTTTTAAATAATTCTTAATAAACTATCTATAAAACCCTATAAATCTAAAGAAAGAATAAATTTCTTTAGTGTTTATTAATATTAGCTAAGATAGTATATTTTTTATTTTATCTAGGTTAACTACTATTCCGTTTTAGGATACTAAGTATCTTAAGAACTTAATTATTTTTCTATAGAATATATATTTCTTTATTTAAATATATAGCTTGTGTTTTTAAGCTTTTGTAATATTTTCTTAATATATTTAACATATTCTTCTAGTATTCTATTTATATATATAAGTATGTTATTAAGATATACTATTATAAATATATCTAGATATTTCTTTAGTATATAGTTAATAATTGTCTGGAATATTATTGGTGCGTTAGTGAGTCCTATTAGTATAACTAAATATTTAAATAATTTATATCTTATTTTAAATATTATTATCTATTCGTGTTTTTTTGCTATTTATATCTGATAATATTTATTTTTAATATTAAAGAGGCTAAACTATTTAGCTCCTCTAAGTTTATTTATAAGTTCTAATATTAATAGTATAAAGTAATAATTTTTAACTATTACTTTATTAACGTGTCTGTAGTTAATATATAACCTTAGTTTTCTATTCTTTTTTAGTATAAAAAGTATTAGTAATACTATCTTACTTTAGCTTATTTATATATATTCCTTTTATTAATTTTTTTATAAAAATTTTCGTAACTCCTCCTGCTGGTGTATGGGTACTTAGTATAATAATCTTAGTTTTAAATTTATTTCCTCCTTAAGCGTGATTTTATGATCCTAGTTCTAATATTCTAGTAATTAATCTTTAGCTTTTTTAAAGAATTATTTTCTAAATTCCTTTTAATATTCGTCTGGTATAATAAACGTAGTATTATAAAAAATCGTTTTCTTTATCTATATTATAGCTTTTATTTGTTTGTAATAGTCCTTTCTAGTTTCTATAAACTTTATTTTCTAGTTAATTATTAAATTCTATTATACTAGCTAATCCTATTCTAAGATAAAATCTTTACTACCTAGATTTATAATTTTAATATAATAGTTATTTATATAACCTGCTGCCTTAATAGTTACATTCTGTATTTTAAGATTAATTAGTTCTTTTCTAAATATTACTAGACTATTATTTATATATTTTACTTATATAGGTTTGTCTAAAACTCTAGTTAGTATTTAGTATTTTTATATTTATTTATTTAATATAAGTGTCTTGCTAGCTCTATTATTTATAAATATTAATATCTAGTTACTGTTAATATATACATTTATGTATAGCTTATTTTCGTATTTTCTTTAGTTTAGTTATATGTATATAAGTATTATATTATTTCTAACTTTTAGTTCTTAGTTCTCTAGTAGCTTAGTTATAGTCTACTAGTTTTCTAGTTTTTTATCTATAGTTAACTCCTAAGTAGTAGTTATTTCTTTAGTATTTTCTTCTTAAATCTATAAATTAAATATCTCTAGAGTTAATATATTTCTCTATTAAGCATCTTATATATATTTTTAGCTTGTTTTTTTATAATCCTAACATTTCCATCCTAAGAAATATTCTTGATATGTGAGTTTTTTATGTGAGTCTGTAACTAACTATTCTTCTTAATAGTATTTAGCCTAGTATTATTAGTATTCTATCTAGTATTTATTTTATAATAGTTATTTATATTTGTCTGTGTTTAGGTCCTATAGTTTGTCTTCTAAATTTATATAAATTAGTTCTTATTATAAGTTAAGTTTCTTTTATTTACTAGTTATTATAATACTTTTCTTGTCTTTGGTCTCTTAACATGTATGACGTATTTATTCTATTTATAATTCTTTTCTATATAGTTAGAGGCTGTATATATTTAGTATTTCTTTTTTATTATTCTGTTTACAGCATTATAATCCTGTACCTATAATATTAGTAAAAGATTTTTATTATTCTTTTTACTTTAATTCCATCTTAATTCTAGATATCTAATAGGGTGATAGTATATTATATTAGCTATAACTAATATAGGTACCTATTTATAAACCTTATTTATTTATATAGCTAGTCTTTATTTACTTAGCTTTTTATATTATTTATTTTCTACTAACTATAGCGGTTATTAGTATTTATATATCCTATTTTCTAAAGTAACTTTCTAGTGTTTAGTAATATAGTATTTTTTTTAGTAATATTTTAATTTATATATCTAACAATATCCCTAGCGTATGTGCTGTGTAATTATTATAGATATTAACTTCTTACTCTCTACTATCTTTTAATTTTTTTTATCTGAATTTTTAATCTTTCTTGTGGAATAGTCTACCTTCTTATTTTATAATCTTATAGAATCTTTATATTTCTTTCTTAGTTTCCGCATTATGTTATTAAATTACTGCTTTTTATATTATAGTAATTATATTACTAAATTATCCTACTAGATAATTCTCAACTTACTAATATAAAACCTTATATTCTTATTTAAGATATGTGTAGTTTCTATATATCTAGTATTATTTTTTCTAGATTATTTTTATAATTATTTCTTTTATTATAGTGTTTTTTGTTTATTTTATTTAGACTATAGTAATCTTAACTTCTTTAAGCGCTTTAATCTAAACATAAGCTTTCTTAACATCTAACTATTATTATTTATAATCTTTAATAAAATGTTTCTGTTTTTTATATTTTAAACAGGCTTTGTGTACGTAGTGTTTTATTTATTTCTTAATTTACTTTTCTTACTCTTTTCTAATAAATATTTATTTAATGTTAATATCTATTTTATTATAGGTTTAGTTGTCTTTTCTATTTTTTTTTAAGTATATAGATTATTAATCTTCCACATGCTTTTTTCTTTTGCTTTTGTTAGTACTAGTAATTATTAATAGTTACTATTTATTTAATAATTTCTAGTAAGGTACTTAGCTATTTTCCTCTAGAAATTTTATTCTTAATTTAATCCTTTAGTCCTTTATAGTATATTATAACTGGTAGTTAATTTACTTAGTTAAGTTATAATTAGATTTACTTAAACTCTATTATATAGTTAGTTACTAATATTTACTATTTAAGCCGTTAAAGCTTCTAAATTATCTTTATTTCTTTATTAATTTTTTTAAAAATAACAATTATTTCCTACTTGAAGTATTTATAACTTTTAAAGACTTATTATATATTACTATTATAATTAGTTAATTCTATTACTTCTAGGTTAAGATTTCTGTTAGCTAGGTAATTTCTTACTAGTAGTTTAAACTATTATATAGCTTTACCTATTATGTTCATACTAACTACCAGAATCTAATTCTAATTAGTTAAAAATAATTTTTTGTTAAACTAATAGTATAGATTTATTACTACTATAAAGATTTTAAGCTTATCTTGATTACTATTAAACTTTTTAAGAGGCTATATTTTTATTATTTTCTTTTCTTAATTTATTCTAACCTACTGTTATAAATTTATTAAAGCGTTATATAATTTTATAATAGCTATTTCTATTTCTAAATAATTTATTATATACTTTTCTATTCTCTAGATGTACTTTTGGTTGTTAATAAAGATTCTACTATAACTTCTTCCTTACTACTACTTTCTTTTAATAAGTAAAGTTCTTGTTCGTTTTTATAATAAATTATTATAAACTTTTAATAATTAGTTTATTAGAATTCATCTAACAGCTTCTCTTACTCTCTTAAGATAGTAATTATAATATTATAAGTTATTAACTTACTAACGTAAATTCTACTAATAATAAGCTGTTTAATTAATTATTATAATAGTTAATTAATTCCCTCACTTCCGGATCAGATAGCTTATTAGACTTAGTAGAAGTTAATTAACTTAGTAGAGATAAGAAAAAGTAATATAATAGATTAAGATTTAATAGAATAGTATTAAACTATTTTACTTAAGATATGAATCTTAATTTTAGAGTAACTATAAAGAATTAAAAGTAATCGTGAACCGTTTAACGCTTATACTTATAGTAGATCCTCCGTGCGTACATTGTATACTGTCTGGCTGTATGTTGGATACTGCTAGAGGTTACCAGAGGCTGCCAGAGATGCCCAAGGCTCTATCACCTCGCTCCCCCTCTGTCTGCCAAGCCCGGTCTTATCACGTGGGTAGATGCTCCGTATCTGCTCACATGGTTCCGTATCTTTGTCCTCGCTTCTTGGCCCGTGCCTTAGCCTGTGCCAATGCGTCCCGTGCCCGCTTACAGTTCTTTCTTTCAAGCTCGAACATACGTTTCCATTCTAGAGCTTCATTGGCTGTTGTTGCTAGTTCCTTCAGCTCCTCAGGTGCAGTTGCCTTCTTGTTACCGTCCGTAACATTATATTACTAAATACAACAGCATTAGTAGTGGCCTTACGTGTTGATATTTATAGGTCTACTTATAACTTATACTATTAAATATAACAGTATTATTAGCAGCCTTGCATGTTAATATTTGCAGGTCTACTTACAACCTATACTACTAAACATAATAGTATTAGCAGCAGCCTCGCATGTTAATATTCGCAGGTCTACTTACCCACTACACTACCAAACACAACAGCATTAGCAGCAGCCTCACATGTCGATATTCGTAGGTCTACTTACCCACTACACCACCAAACACAATAGCATTAGCAGCAGCCTCGCATGTTGATATTCGCAGGTCTACTTACTTCCTAAAACCAAACATGTTAATAAGATGTCGAGAGTCCCTTGGTAGAACAATTGCCTTCTGTTCCTACACAGTTGCCTAGGGTCACATTATCTAGTTAAGTGTGAAGGCCTACCGTGAACGACCACTTCTTACCCGTGTCTTGACTCATTAATACGAGTGGAAGCGCAGCTACAACAGAAAAGTATATATTCGAAAGGTTGTGTAAGTGAGCGTTCATGCTAGAGTTGAGAGATAATTCTTAGTGTTTGCAAACGCGGGGTAGCTAAATTAACTGCTGCCTACATGCGCGAGAGGCTCAAGTCGGGACGAGCGCGAGTGGACGACGATGTGTGGATGGAGCGGATGCATCCGGACAAGACTAAGAAATGGCTGAAGGCTTTACTGGCGTGGTTTGGGCGGGAGTTTCCGCAAATCGTAGCGGAATATGCTTCATCCATATAAAACTATTTTTTGGAGTTGATTTGAGCTCAATAGTGCGTCGATCCACCTTTGTTTCTGATGCATTCCTTCATCCGCGTTCTCCAGCTCAAAATACAGCTTCAACAGAATCAGGAAAGGATAGCCCTGTTACAAAAGGAGATGCAGAGGTTGTTACAAGCGACCCAACAAGAACGCGAAGAGCAACAGCGGCTCCTTAGACAGGTGCAGGGAGAGCTAACGGTTTGATGTCGCTGCTGCCATTTTCCCACCGGGCTCGGCTCACAATGGGGCATCCCGAGAAGGAAATGTGCCTTGGGATGGTCTCTCCAATCCTATTATGGAATAGTTTGGCCTTGGCACTACTCGAGATGAACTAATTTAGGCTTTGGCTTGTGCGTCAACACAGGACCGTTAAGCATATGAGCATCCTGTTCGATTAGGCTACGCAGCGAAGTAAGAGACCTCTCGAATGTGGCTCGAATAAATTTTGCCCCGCTCTGCGAACCGGGTCCTTGGCGTCCCACCCACAGATCTGGTAAAGCGCCGGAGCCGGGGTCTCACGTGTTTAATACTTCAATATTGAGCTTCTGCGCTCCTCAACCCGCTTACAGAACGTTTGGCTGGGAGTGTGTTCATGACCATCAAATGAGTGAAACCGCTAAAGAGGTATAAGAAAGAACGGCAAGTACGGCAGGAATTCGTGGTTTGGGCCACCTGTCCCAAATCCTTGAGTGGAAAGATTGCGGGCTCTCAGTTCTGACCATCGTGAAGTTTTTCGCCCAGCAGTTCCAGCTGTTTCCACACGACCAGAGTACAAAGCAAAGGAGAAAAGAAAGGCGAAAAGAGAGGAGGCAATTAGTCGCTGGATGGAGAAAAATTCCGACTCGATATTGGCAGATGACCCGCTTTCCATTTACAGGACTCGCAGCTGCAATCGTCAAGGGTTATGCTACCCATAGCAAAATTAGAAAGGCCACACATTATAATACTGACCGGCAATATAATAGAGCCCTGCCGGGCATGCTGTTGTTTAGTTTGTCGCACTGGGCAGCGCTAAAACACGCGTAGGCGCCCGCTTCAGCTTGCACAGCCCACCTAGCATTGCGTCCGTGTGCGCAGCTGTAGCCCGCCCACCTGAAGAGCTCTACTAAACGCTGTTCGCGTCCTCAATACCCTCCCGTGAATATAACTCCTCTCTTCTTCCTACAGAAGCAGCTCACCTCGTGCTTCGAGAATTGTTGCAATGAGATGGCGGAAGCGCTAGCCTTAGTTGGCATCGTCGCCAACATAATCCAGCTCGTTGACTACGGCTCCCGGGTTCTGAAACGTCTTGAAGAATATCAATCCAAGCTAGGAGACATCCCAGAAGCGTTCCGCCACATTAAAACTGAGCTGCCCGTACTGCTAGATGCCCTCTGGCAGACGAAAGCGACGATCGATGCCGGATCTATGCAAGATGAATCTAAAGAGGCACTCCTTCCTGCTGTTGAAGGGTGTGCAGTACAAATAAAGGCGCTAGACGATGTAATTGCAAAAGCGCTGCCCGCATTGGGTGACTCTTGGGCTAGAAGAGGTAGGAAGGCACTTGGGAGCCTTCGGTATGACGCAAAGGTGGAGAAGATAACCGCAGTGGTCCGGGGATATATCCAGACCCTGACATACCACGCCGCCGCCTCACTAAGACCCTTAGCAGGTATGATCCTCCCATGTTCTAAGCAACATATCCACCCCCTAACAGCCCGCTCCTAATAGACCGAACCCTACCCCATCCCACCCCGTCCTCCACCGTTCCTTTCCGGCGTGATCCACACTTTGTAGACCGCCACATCCTTTCCGACATACATTGCAAGAGCCAACAGTCTGCGTCCAGAGTAGCACTTGTTGGCCTTGGTGGCGTTGGGTAGGCAGCAAGCGTAGTGTTCTCCCTGAAGGCATGTAACTAACAAGCTCGAAAGAAAGTCGCAGCTTGCCGTCGAGTACTCCTACCGGGTACAAGAAAATTCGCCAGCTACCTGGGTCTTCTGGGTGCATGCAAGCAGCAGAGCGAGGTTCGAGGAAGGCTACCGGAAGATCGCCGAACGAGCTAAGCTTCCTGGTTGGGATCAGCCAGATGTGGACATTCTAAAGCTTGTCCACAGCTGGCTGTGCGATGAGGCAAATGGTCGCTGGGTGATGATCGTCGACAACGCGGACGATCTAGGCGTCTTCCCCCGTCCGTCACAGAGAGGTAAAGGCAGTAAAGACGATGTTAGTAGCAATGCGGCGGCCTCTTTGCTAGAGTTTCTGCTTCAATCACTAAACGGGTCTATCCTTATCACCTCCCGGAGCCGGGACGTCGCCTTTCGACTGACGGGAAGCTACGCAGACATCATCAGAGTCCAACCAATGGACCAAGCACATGCTCTGGCCTTGCTCCGAAACAAGCTTGATGGGAGCTTTGAACAGGACGATGCGGCGGCGCTCGTCGAGGCGCTTGACTACATGCCCCTTGCCATCACCCAGGCCGCCGCTTACATTAGCCAGAGAGCGCCGCGTGCTACAGTGTCGAGATATTTGCAGGATCTCCGCAAAGGCGACCAAGATAGAGCGAAACTTCTGGAAATGGACATTGAGGACTCCCGTAGGGACGGCACGGCGTCAAACTCGATTATTGCTACCTGGCAGATATCTTTCGAGCACATCCTCAGAGCGAGGCCTTCGGCAACACAGCTGCTGTCGCTCATGAGTCTTTTCGATCGGCAGGGGATTCCAGAGTCTCTGCTCAGTGGCCGCTATCAAGAAGACAATGATGCCAGTCCTGACTTTGAGGACGACTTAAACACGTTGACGAGTTTCTCTTTGGTTGCAACAGACGTAGACGGGTACCAGTTTGAGATGCACCGACTTGTGCAGTTCTCAACAAGGAAATGGCTCGAGCTGCAGGGCGAGCTGGAGGGTTAGAGGGAAAAGTACGTCAGGCTTATGGATGACAGTTATCCGGTGGGACGGTACGAGAACTGGATGGTGTGCCAGGCGCTTCTTCCGCACGCTCAAGCAGCGGTAGGGTGCAGGCCGACCAATGCAAAGGCGTCGGAGGCATGGGCATCGATTCTCTTCAAAGCGGCGGGGTATACAAGCATGATGGGACAGTATGACACTGCGCAAGGATGGGCACTAGTGCTTTGCGCGCAAGAGAAACCGCTCTAGGAGCGGAGCACCCAGACACACTCAATAGCCTCAATAGCCTTGCTATAGTCTTGGACAGTCAAGGCAAGTATAAAGAAGCCGAAGCAATGCACCAACGTGCGCTGGAAGCACAAGAGAGGGTGCTTGGGAAGGAACATCCAGTCACGCTAACTAGCATGGGCAACCTGGCATCGACGTACAGGAATCAGGGGCGGTGGAAGGAGGCGGAAGAACTGGAAGTGAAAAGTGATGGAGACGAGAAAGAGGGTGCTTGGGGAGGAACATCCAGTCACGCTAACTAGCATGGGCAACCTGGCATCGACGTACAGGAATCAGGGACGGTGGAAAGAGGCGGAAGAACTGGAAGTGCAAGTGATGGAGACGAGAAAGAGGGTGCTTGGGGAGGAACATCCAGATATGCTTCTTAGTATGGGCAACCTAGCGGCGACGTACAGCAATCAAGGGCGGTGGAAAGAGGCGGAAGAGCTGGTGGTGCAAGTGATGGAGACAAGAAAAAGGGTGCTTGGACAGGAACATCCAGACACGCTTTTTAGTGTGGGCAACCTGGCGTTGACGTACGGTAATCAAGGGCGGTGGGAGGAGGCTGAAAAGCTTAGTGTGCAAGTGATGGAGACGTGTGCGAGGGTACTTGGAGAGGAACATCCAGCTACGCTGACCAGCATGAATAACTTGGCATCGACGTACAGCAATCAAGCACAGTGGAAGGAGGCGGAAGAGCTGCAGATGCGAGTGATAGGGACGAGAAAGAGGGTGCTTGGGGAGGAACATCCAGATACGTTGAGCGGCATGAATAACCTAGCATCGACGTACAGGGATCAAGGGCGGTGGAAGGAGGCAGAACAGCTGGGGGTGCAAGTGATGGAGACGAAAAAGAAGGTTTTAGGGACTGAGCACCCTGACACGCTTTTTAGTATGGGCAATCTGGCGGCGACATACTGGAATCAAGGGCTGTGGAAGGAGGCTGAAGAGCTTAGTATGCAAGTGATGGAGACGTGTGCGAAGGTGCTTGGAGAGGAACATCCAGCCACACTGACTAGCATGGGCAACCTGGCATCGATGTACAGGGATCAAGGGCGGTGGAAGGAGGCGGAAGAGCTGGAGATGCAAGTGATGGAGAAGAGAAAGAGGATGCTTGGGGAGGAGCATCCAGACACGTTGACCAGCATGGGTAATCTGGCGCACACATTTTGGAAACAAGGACGGTTAAAGCAGGCTGAAGAGCTTGGCGTGCAAGTAATGGAGACGAGAAAGAAGGTGCTTGGGGAGGAACATCCACACACCTTGACTGTGACGGCCAACCTGGCCTTGACATATAACGATCAAGGGCGATATAAGGAAGCTGACCAGCTAGAGGTGCGGGTAATAGAGACAAAAAAGAAGGCTTTAGAGTCGCAGCATCCTAGCATGCTGCTCAGCATGAGCAGCCGCGCATCCGGTCTTTGCAATATAGGGCTGTGGAAGGATGCCGAAAAGTTATTTATAGAAGTGATGTTGATCTTTAAGAGCATCCTTGGGGAGGATCACCCAAACATGCTTCTTATCATGGGCAACCTGGCGGTAACGTACAGCAATCAAGGGCGGTTGAAGGAGGCGGAACAGCTGGAGGTGCGAGTAATGGAGACGAGAAAGAGGCTGCTTGGTGAGGAACATCCAGACACGCTTCTTAGTATAGGCAACCTGGCATCAACGTACAGGACTCAAGGGCGGTGGAAAGAGGAAGAACAGCTAGAGGTGCGAGTAACGGAGACGAGAAAGAGGCTGCTTGGGGAGGAACATCCAGACACGCTTCTTAGTATAGGCAACCTAGCGGCAACGTACAGCAATCAAGGGCGGTGGAAAGAGGCGGAAGAGCTGGAGGTGCAAGTGATGGAGACGAGAAAGAGGCTGCTTGGGGAGGAACATCCAGATACGCTGACTAGCATAGGCAACCTAGCGTTGACCTACAGTAATCAAGGGCGGTGGAGTGAGGCTGAAGAGCTTAGTGTGCGAGTGATGGAGACAGGAAAAAGGGTGCTTGGGGAGAATCATCCTTCCACGCTAATTATCATGGTCAACCTGGCGTCAACGTACAAGAATCAAGGCCGGTGGAAGGAGGCTGAAGAGCTTAGTGTGCAAGTGATGGAGACGTGTACGAGGGTGCTTTGGGAGGAACACCCTTCTACGCTGAGCAGCATGGCCAACCTGGCGGTGACATACTGGAATCAAGGGCGGTGGAAGGAGGCAGAAGAGTTTAGTGTGCGAGTGATGGAGGCGAGAAGGAGGGTGCTTGGGTTGGAGCATCCATCAACGCTGACTAGCATGGCTGACTTAGCGTCAACCTACAGAAGTCAAGGGCGGTTGAAAGAGGCAGAAGAATTGGAGGTGAAAGCGATAGAGACGAAAAAGAGGGTGCTTGGGGAGGAGCATCCTTCCACGCTGACCAGCATGGGCAACCTGGCATTGACTTACAACAATCAAAGGCGATGGAAGGAGGCGGAAGAGCTAGGAGCGCAAGTGATGGGAGTGAGAAAGAGGGTGCTTGGGGAGGAGCATCCCGACACGCTTCTTAGTATGGGCGACCTTGCATTCACGTTACAGGGCCAAGGCCGCAGCGACGAGGCTATTTCAGCAATGGAAAAATGCTTCCATCTGCGGAAACACATCATGGGGCCTCAGCATCCATATACAACATCATCGCTTGACACCCTGAGTAGGTGGAAATCGGAGAATGTAGAGAGCGGTGTTTAAAATTACTCTCCGTTTGAATGTTAGATGCTCATAACTGTCTTAGCTATTGACGAGGGGAGATGGATTTCATTAATACATTTGGCGAAAGCTCTAGAAATTCGTTTAATGTGGCGGGCTGAAGGTAACTAGTTACTAGTATTCGTTCTACGGTGATGTGGCCGTGACTGATTCAATGGGTCCCAGTTCTGAGTCCCGCTGTGGATCCCGTTTCTGGAGCCCAGTTTCGAAACTCTCTCCTCAATTTTCCGCTGCGTCCTGCTGAGAGCGTCTGTCCTAGCACCTGAGGCCAGCGAGTATGCAGAAAGATAGGATGCTGAGCTATACCTAAGGATCGCATCTGAAAGGGGAGAGTACAAGAGTGCTGTGACTTGATCCCGCTGCGCCTGGAATTGCTTTGGTTTTGTGAGGAGGGGCGAGCTCCACTGGAGGCATGTGTGGCTGATTGCGCAGCCCACAGTGTTGGGCAGTAAGGCAGGTAGGTGGGGTTAGACTTATCGGGGGGCGACTATGCTTGTCTTTAAGAGTCATGGACGAACGCCTCGATTACGCTAGCAGGGATAGCGACCTCGACCCCTAACCGCATCCCATCGACACCACCTCCGGCCCCGCCCAAAGGACGCACGAGGAAGCCGAGTGCGAAAGTCCTAGAGGCCCAGCAGTCTCTACGGACAAGAACAACTGCAACACGGTCGCTACAGACCGGGACTGGAGCCAATGGACCGCAACTATCGCAGAATGAAGGACCTTTGAGCGCGCTGCAACCGACGCAGAATGAACTACCACCGTTCCCCACGGCAGAGTAACCCAGTTGTTGAATCCGTTTTTCTGCAGCACATCGATGTATTGACTTAGGCTGAGTGCCTGGAGGGCGCTGCGTAGATCATTCTCCATGGCGAATGCTTTGGTCGTATGCCAATAATGCGCAACTGGACAATAGAAATGATATTACCGATTCCTGAGAGCGTTGTATTCCTTAAAAGAGATAAGCAGCTGGGAATAACAATAGAAGAACTTCTAGTTTCTCTTCGTGCGCAGAGGCGGGCTTTTATCTACTTTTAGGGCGAGCTCTGTAGGGATACTCAATTTAAACTAAGGAATTTACACATTTGCCACGAGTCAGTTGCGAGATTGACAGGACGGGACCAGATTATCGTTCCTTCAAGATGATCAGGCATGCTGCGCAGAGGAACTCTCTAAAAAAAAATTTTCCTTTCAAGTTATGCGGGGTCGACTCCAAGGCTCTGCATTGACGTGATGTTTATCGCGCCTGTTCAAAACTCTTTGTTGCACACGTACCTGCAAGCTACTCATGACGTGCCTATGACATCACGACATTACACTCGGAGCTCGACCTCTAGGCGAATTCGATGAGTAATGAGACCGACAAATTCCAGGCCAGCAAAATGAATGAGATAACGTTAATATTGACTAAACCGTTGACGACTCTTGATCGCAACGTCCTTGGTGACGAACTCGGGCGGTCTTGGGAAATCTAGACTCTCATCCTAAATAGCGAAACCTTGCGTCTGGCTTCTTCAGAACAATTACAGCATCTGCTTTAGGCATCCAATAGGACATTTCTTTCTCTGACTTTCGCGACACTTATAATTGGACCTATGGAGGTGTAGACAGCCTAGGAGAGACAACTTTCGCGCGTAAGGCTCCCGTATGATGATGGGTCCCGTATGATGGTGGCTCCCGTATGATGATGGCTCCCGTATGATAGCGGCTCCTGTATCCGGCGGCATAGGAAGCTCCACTGGGACGAGTTCCTCGACAACAGCGACAACATATGGAGAGCGGCCAAGTACCTGGACCCGCAGGCAACATCCTCATTCGCTAGAGTACCATCGATCAAGAGAGCCGGAACAGAGAGAGAGTCCGTCACGGAGAATCATGACATTGCAAGAGAACTGCTACACGCATTCTTCCCCGCCCCACCGCTTTGTGAGCAAGAGGATGCTTCGGCTAGTAACAACCAGCTGCCTTGGAACCCATCGCCAAACATGAGGTCAAGGCAGCAGTATTCCGGGCGAGCCTAGACAAGGCGCCTGGAAGAGACGGCCTTCCAGCGCGTGTGTGGAGGGAGCCGTGGTCCGTCCTAGGTGACGAGATCACGTCGCTCTTCACCAAATCGCTCGAGACAGGAAAGGTGCAGCGAGAATGGAAGATCGCAAAGATTGTGCCGCTGCAGAAGCCGAAGCGGAAGGACTACACAGTAGCAAACAACTACAGGCCAATCTCCCTCCTCCCGACGCTGGGAAAGGCACTGGAGTCGCTGGTGGCGGAGAACCTCTGCGAGGATGTGTTCCAGGCGTGGAGAGGAAAATAGACGCTGTCCCTCGTGTCGTTTTCCCTTCGGGTCGTGGGTCCGTCGGTAGAGGAAAACACGCAGATCATTCAGGGCGAGATCATTCCGATGCTGGAGAAGTGGGAGCGGACCAGCGGTGCCGAGTTCGAAGCGAAGAAGACGTCCTTCATCTCGGGGATACCTCAAACTGGTTCTCGTCTACCTTTATTTCGGTAATGATGTCCTCAGGTATCGCATGCTTCATGACAACGTAGCCATCGCTCTCAGCGTCTCCGTTCTCGATAGCGTCAGCCGGAGCATTGTCACCAGTGGATGTTGCAGTTATAGCCTTCTCTTGCAGCATGGATTCACCTTCTGTAACCTCCGTACAAGAGACCATTTTGTGTGTATGTGTGAAAAGACGGCTTCTGGGCTCGTATGTATGAGAGTTGGACTAGGCGGAGAAAAGTTTCCGTGACTCAGCTGCGCTGCATACTTGACGGCTATCTTGACATCAGTAGTCCGCTGGTCTATGGCGGATAGAAATTCCGGGGCTACTGTACTGGAGCAGGTGCAGATGTGGTTATCCCGCGAGCTGGAGTTTTGACCATCTTTGTTCGGTTTGGGCTTTTGACTTAGCTCCTATTGGAGACGTTTCCTTATAGGATGGTGGAACTGGACGATCTTTATTCGATTTCCGCTCGGCTTGAGACGGCATCGGCATGGTAGATTCACACGCCTCGGGTGTACCAGACGGTGTGACAGTATTGGCGGGCGGTGTCGTTCCTAAAGAGGAGAATGGCGAGGTACTCCTACTAGAGGTTGGACTATTGGGCGAAGAAGTTGGGCTATTGGGTGAAGAAGTTGGACTATTGGGCGAAGAAGTTAGACTATCGGGCGAAGAGAGCGAGCCGTCAACCGCAGCACTAATAAACAGACTTGTAGCTGCAGCACTTGCAGGACGGCTTAGTAATTTAGATTAAGCCACCAAGAGACTATATATCTGCTACCGGCTGAGATTAATCTGCAACTTCTGCTGAAATGATAAGTCCGTATCAATTGAACGTGTAGCCTTCTGGTAGGCTGGAGATCAGTTTACATTAGACAGTAAATCCATTCTTACCCGTCTTTATAAAATCACTCGTATCTCGCCAACCGCATAGATATTCAAGGTCGTTTCGGATAACGGGGTTAATAGATGCTCTCAACCCTTTAGCAATCCTCCTAAACAGAAACTAGTTCAGCTTCACCACAGCCTCTTCCCAGCTAGAGTTACAAGATACGGCAGTACCGAGCACCTTACAGTACCCCAAACTCATAAAAGCCCACCTGTAGTGTTAGACCTTCTCAATACTCCAAAATCTACTTACTCTAGTAAGTGGAGTAAGGTATTCCTTCCTTTACTGTATACCAGACTTAACCACACCAACAAAACGCTCCCATTGCTTCGCATCTTCATCTCTGTTATTCAACCAACTACTCTTCGCCTCCTTATATTACGGGCATTCTTCCTCCATAACCTCCTTAATACATGAAAATAGCCACTCCAGCTCTGTTTGCCGTTTGAGAAACCTATCCCGCATTTCCACGCATGTTTAGAACTTATTGGCGTCATCAGTCAAGCGAAGGTTAGCGCAGAACGCTTACACTTCCGCGTAATTACAATCAAAATAAAAATCATCATCACTTAAAGCACATTAGCTCTAATATAGACCGAGTACTAGAATACTTTACCTTTAAATTAAGGATTCTATAGTGTTAGGCATGATGCTGCGGATGTTCTAAAGGACAAAATCAAAAAGCCAAGACGCTAATTAGACTAAGTCACATAACCACCAAGATTTGTTCAAAATTAAACGAATCTTAGCAGCGAAATAATTAAGGGTTATATAGGGGTCGCTTTACAGCAAGATCTCGCGTATCTTACGAATTTATAAGTAAGAATACTAACTTTTTATGATAACTACTAGTATACTCACTCAGCCTACTACCTATAAAATCTCTAAATTTTCTACTTTTTCTACTATCACAGGCAAAATACGAGTGCTCTCCAGACATTCTTAGACTTAAACTTCATAAATTTCATATTTTATAATAGCTACTATTAACTATAGAGTGTATTTTTTTTATTAATTTAAGATCTAGTATAGCTAATAGAGCAATAATTAACTATACTACTAAATAAGCTTTATTTTTTTTACTATAGTACTTATATTAATACCTCTAGCCTACTATCTTTAAATCTCTTAAATAATAATCTTCTATTATTTATATAATACCTACTTACTGTATTTCTAATGCTAGTAATATTTATATATATTTTCTAATTCTTATATAGATAGACTATTTACTAGATTTACTATCTACTTTCTTTACAGCTATAAAACAGTTAAGCCTATATAAAAAAGTATATATAATAATAGTAATAATAATAATAATAAAAGTAAAAAAGAAGCTAATGTTAAGTAGAATTATTATAGTAGTACTATAAGTAAAAAGTTAAGTGCTTAATAAAAAGCGTTAATTAATTACTAAGTATAATACCAAGTAATAATTTAAAACATTACGTGAAGAAAGGAAGAATATAATAAGTTATAAGCTAAAATATTTAGAATAAAAGCTTATACACTAGCACAAGGCTAATATATAAATATATAATAAAAAAAAAGCTTATAAAAAAGGCTTTTTTAGAAGGTTTTTGTGTTATAAATAATTATTATAATAGTATCCCCCCTTTAGATCTAAGCTTCTGTAAGGGGTATTTATATTAGATATTAGATCTAAATTAATTTAGGTTTTTAAAATAGAATTTTTTTATAATAGCTATATCTTAAAGGTCACTTACAGATTCCTATATTAAGTTATTATATTTAGTTTATTTAACTAGATATTTATAGCGTTTCCGCCTGTAATTTAAACGCAGTTCTTTAATTTATTTAATATAGTATTTAGTTTCCCTATTAACTTTAACGGATTTAGGTGGTGGGTTTTATTAATTTAAAAAGTATTCAAATTCAGGCGCAGTAAGCCGAAGTAATAATATATAAAAAACTAAGTATATATTTAAGAATTTAAAGAGTTTAAGTTAGTACGCGTATAAATAAATTATTTAAAAGATATAATATTTCCCTAAAGCCTTTAAGTCTAGCTTCTTAGAAAATTACTTTATTTAAATATTTTATGTATTAAGTCAGATTATGTCTCTTATCTAATAGTTAGATATAGATAATTATTTCTAGTTTATATATGCTTTTTAAAGAGTTCAGGCCTAAATCATTTCTTCTTAAATTAATTATTAGATATTAGCTATTTTCTTTACTATATGGTTAGCTTTTAAGGCTTGTAATGCTTAGTAAAGATATTTTTAAATTCTTATAAAAAGTTTAAAACCCATTTAGGGATGTTAGCCTATATTAGCTAGAAATAATAAAACTTTTATAAATTTAAATATAGTATTATTAGTTTTAAACTGTACTAAAGGGAGTCAGTTTACCTAGTTATCTTACTAATAGTTTATATATATATATATGACTTATTTTATTATACTATTAGCTCTTTCTATTTAGCCATTAGTTTCTAGATAATATACAGAAGATAATTAGAATTTAATTTATAGTTATTTATAGAGTTTATTATAGAAGGTAGAAATAAATTATATTTCTTAATCTAATATAATTATTTTTAGAAGACTGTAGTCTATCTATACGTATTAGTAGAAAAAATAGGTAATATCTACAGTAGTTATCTTACTATAAAAAATTAGGTATTAGTATTTTATAAGATAATTAACTATAACTATAATATTAGTATAGTCTTTAGATTTTAGGAGATTAGTAATAAAGTCTATAGAAATATCCTTCTATCTTCTTTTAGAGATAGAGAGAGATTTTAAGAGGCTATAGTACTTTTCACAAAAAGCCTTAGATCTTTAGTAAGTATAGTAATAAAATATATATTAATATATTATTTTAAATATCCAGGGCTAGTAGTATTCGTATTATAGAATTTTAAAAGTTTTTCTATAACTAGAGTAGCCACCAGCGGAAGAATCATGTATAATTTAAAGAAATTTAATCTTTAGTTTATTATTATTTAGTATTACTAGCTAATTATAATAGTATAACTAGCTTTTTTAGTTTTTATATTTACTTAAAGAAAGTTTCTTAAAGCGTCGGGTTCTATCCCGTATTAGTAATAAAATTTCTTAAATAAATTTTTTATTTAGGTATTTATTATTAATAATTTATTAAATTAACCTATCTATCTTAGTTAAGTTTAATTCTAGAATATTATTAAACAGTTTAGAGTAGAGAAGTGTTTATTATTAAGCTTTTTAAACTTCTTCTTAAGCTAGAATATTCTATATATAGTAAGTAAAAGTATCTAGTTTTCTATCCTACTTACCTAATCAGTACGTGATGGTAAAGTTAAATTAAAATAGATATTTAACATAATAAGCTTATTAATAGCTAAGTTACTTTATTATAATAAAGTATTAAAGGTTTTTATAGTTATTTAATACTTAAATTAGAAATACAGCACCTTCTAATTCAGGTCTCTATTATTTAAAATAACGTATAATAGCTAGTAGATTCTTATTATATATTTTATAATTATATTTAACGGGATTTAGTCTCTTAGAAAAGTAGACTATAGATTTTAGTTTATTCTATTTATCTTTCTAGAAAAAGACTCTAGTAGTTACGTAGTTTAAGAAATTAGTTTCTATAATAATTAGTAATTCAGAATTAAAGTGTTAGAGAATTAGGATAGTTATAAATACATATTTTAAGTATTTAAACATCTTTTAATAAGTATTATTAAATTTAAATTAGATGTTCTTCTTCATTAAAGCTATAAGCAGAGACGTAATATAGAAAAAGTTATTAATAAATTATTAATAGAAGTTAGTAAATCTTAGAAATGCTCTTATATCCTTTACGTTCTTAAAAAATTTCTAGTTAAAAATATTCTTTATCTTATTTAAGTCTATGCTAATTCCTCTTATTAAGATTATATACTTAAAATAAGTAACCTATTCTTAGTGGAACTTATATTTATTAATATTAAGTTACAGGCTAGCTTTATCTAGGGCTTTTAAGACTTATTTTATATATTATTAATATTTATATAAAGAATTACTATAGATTAGAATATTGTTAAGGTAGACCATATAAAATATATTAAGAAATAGTTAAAGGATATCATTTATATAGTGTTAAAACGTGCTTAGTATATTAGCTAGTTTAAATAATATAATAAGATATTTAAATAGATTATATTAGGTTTAGAATGTAGTTAACTATTTATTTTTCTTTACTACACAGAAATAGTTAAAAGCTGAGATAATATCTAGCTTTATAAAGTACATTACTTTACTAAAGCAGGATAGAATTTCTTAGATTAATAGAATTAAATAATAGTTTTTAATAGTAATAGCGTTTAGAGTTTAATAGTCTATATAAAATTAAAGACCTTTATTAGATTTTTTTATAAAGATAATTAGAGCAGCTATAGGAGATAAACTTACTCTAATAAATCCTTTAATAAAATAGTTATTAAGATACTTTCTAAGAACTTTTAGTTTATTTTAGAATATTCTATAAAGAGGTCTAAATCTAGGTTGCTTTTCTTTCTTAAGGATAATCTTATAGTTATATAAATAATATTTAGATAGTCTATCAGCTTCTTTACATAAGAATATTTAAAGAATCTTATAATACTTCTTTAAAACCTTAATAGCTAAATTAGTATAGGTTTTTAGAGCTAAAGCTTTATTAATATTAGCTATTAAAATAGTAAAGATTTTATATTTATGTTTCTAAACTATTTATATAAAGAGAGCTGCCCTAATTAGATAGATATCTATATTTAGTTTAGAATTCTTATAAGAGCCTTCTAGCGAAGCCTTTACTAAAAAGTTTTTAAAGCCTTAAAAAAAAGATTTCCTTATAAGGTCTCTATTTAGTTTAGTATTAGATTTAGATATAAATTTAGATTCTAAGTAGAAGTCTTCTAGAGAATGGTTTACTAAAAAGTCCTTTAAATAAATATTAAGTTCTTACAATTAACGGTTTATTTTAGCTAACTAGTTATTATATTAAGTTTAAGTAGTTAGTAATAATTTTAGAAAGCAAGTTTATAAACACTATATATAAGTAATATTAAAATAAAAGTTATTTAGTAAAAGGTTTACTAAAAAGTCCTCTAGGTAGATAATATTTTCTTTTAAATAAATTAGGAATTAAGACAAGCGTAGGTAATAAGTCTAGTAATAGAGAATATTAAAAAATAGCTTTTATAGATTATAATTAAAGTTAATTTTATACTTTCTTATTTAAGATTAGCTAAGAATTAATTCATATTTTTCTATAGCTATTATAAAAAGATAAATTTTCTTAACGTAATTTATATAGCAGAGAATTATATTAGTAGTATATAAAATATAACCTTCTTTAAGATATTTACTATTAAAACTAGTGGAATATAGAACGTTTAGGAGTGGTAAGAGATAAAGTTTCTAAATACTAACTAGAAATCTACTAATATAATCTATACTAGTTACTTTAGTATTAATTAAAGTAGTAATAGAGTAAGATAAGCTATCTTATTAAATAATATATAAAATATTCACTTAATAGTTCTAAGAATTAGTTACTAGGTGAGAAGTCTAAAAGTTAATAGAAATCTAATATTAGATATATTCTAGAGAGTGACTTAATATTAGGATAGAGCTTTTAATAAACTAGCTTAAAAAGTTTAGAAATATTCTTATCTATAAAAAGATTTAAATTTAAAAAAAGAACAGGAGCGGGTTACTTATTAGGATTTAAATAAGCTTATAAATTAGAGTTCTAGTAAGAGAATAAAGTAGTTTTAGGAAATATAATTATATTTATTATACTTAAAATATTAGCTATTATGTTTTTAGGCTTCTTATTCAGCTAATTTAATAAAAGTATAATTAGAGATATTAATTTCTATAATATTAAAATCTCTTCATAATACAGGTTACAGCCTAGTAAGATATAGTAAAAGAAGATACTAAAAGTTATTATCATATAAAAATATCAGGTTAGTGTAGTTATTTAATGTATTAGAGATTTTAATATCTACTATTATCTAATAAAGATCGTTATTTAATAACCTTTTTAACTAAGTAATTAAATTAATTTTATTTAGTCCAGTATCAGCAGCTAGTCTATAGAATTTAATAAAATAAATAGTAAAACTTTTCCGTTTTTAGTGAAACGAATTAAGCTTATTTAAGATAGTAAGTTTTTTATTTAGATCTCTATATATAGCTTATAGAAAGGCAATTAATTATTCTACTAAGTATATATTTTTATTTATAAAAAAGTTTATAAGTATTACTAGGTCCTTCTCTAGCCTTAAATATATATATAAAAGTTAAGAGTATTTAATAGGATATTAATTAGTATTATCTTTAAGCTTATAGTTAAGTTTCCTAATAAAAATATATAGGTCTTTTTATTTTCCAATAAACATTAGAAAGTCAGGCAAGTAGTTAGATTTTATTATTATTAATAGTATAGTAAATTCTAGTATAATAGTTAATCTTACGTTCCTAACCGTAGCTTAAGAAACTTAGAGATAGATACTAATTATAGTTATAAATAGAATTAAGGTTATAGGACTTAAGCTACTTCCAGATATACTAATAACAAGAGCTAGACTTTTTTTAATAAGAGAGATATTAATAGTAGGAGTTAAACTAGTAAATACTTACTTTATTTTATTAAGCTTAATATAAAAAGTTTCTATACTCTCTTTATATTAGGTTTCTTGTTTTATTAAAGTGTTTATAAGTAATACGTTACTTACCTTTAGAGTTATAAGTTAAGAGATAAAGTCTCTAAGGATTTCAGCAAAATCCAAGTTATCTATTATAAGAAATTAGTAAAGATATAATATAATATTATAGTAATACTATAAGTAGAGAGTTAAGTGCTTAATAAAGAGCATTAATTAATCACTAAGTATAGTACTAAATAATAATTTAAGACATTACGTAAAGAAAGGAAGAATATAATAAATTATAAACTAAAATATTTAGAGTAAGAGCTTATATGCTAGTGTAAAGCTAATATATAAATATATAATATAAAAAAAGAACTTATAGAGAAGGCTTCCTTAAAAGGCTTTTATATCACAAATAGTTACTATAATAAGAATAATCTTACTACTATTATTACTAAAGTAGGTATAGTAAAGCTAGAAACTACTATTATTATATAATATATAAAATATAGAATTAAAGATATAACGTATTTGATAAGCGAATGGCCCAGACAAGCGAGTGGCCTATCTCAAAACTCACCAAAAAATCAAGAATTCGCACATGAATATCTCAACAACCACTTGATGATAAATTCTAGAAATTTAATGGGTACTTGATAGTGCTCCAAAATGTGTGCCATTAAAATTTTAAGAGCTAGCAATTAATAGTTATTGAGATAGTACTGTGTTGGCCCCCAAATTCACCTTTTCTTAAATATCTTAATAATGTTTAACCGCCAGCTCTTAAAAATTCAATGACGTCCATTTTAGATCACTATTAAGTACCCATTAAATTTCTAGGATTTATCATCAAGTGGTTGTTGAGATATTCATGTGCGAATTCTTGATTTTTTGGTGAGTTTTGAGGTGGGCCACTCGCTTGTCTGGGCCATTCGCTTGTCTGGGCCATTCGCTTATCAAATACATTATAGTTTTTTAGTGGATCTTTAAACTTTAGTGTAATATTATTAAGCTATTTTCTTATTTTCATGTTTTAGTTATTAATTTTTAAGTAAGACCTTAGTGTAGAATACTAAGCTGTTTAGTAATAGTAAGTAGTATCTTTTTAATCTATATTTTTTTTAGGCTGTTTAATGTCTAGTAGTAAAAGCTTAATATATTTTATAAATACTAAATAGTTATTTTAAGTAAAAATAGAATTAGTTTAAATTAAATAAGCTAAAAACTCTTATTTTATAACTATTAAATTCTAAAGAAAAATAATTTAAAGCTATTATAGTAAATAAAGAAAGTTTTAAGCTATAAAATTCTAGTAATTTATTATTACTTTCTTTTCTTTTTTTACTTTTTTTTTTCTACTTACTATTTTTACTATTCACGTATAAGTTAAACTACGCTAGTAATTTATTAATAAAGGGCTATATAATTTACTTAAGAAATTATAAAGATTATATTTTTACTTATAGTAAGTAGAAACTACTTTAAGTAAATAGACTAAAGCTAGTTATACTTTATATAAACTTATATAAAAGGTAAGTAAAATAGTAGTTTATTAAAATATTATTATTTTACTTTTTAGTATAGTAGATTTAGTTTTTATTAATGTTTTTTAGCTTTATATACTTAATTTTTTAAGATGAGTCTATATAAGTTTTCTTTAGTAATATAATATTTACTAAGGTAAATATTTTATTAATTTAGTTAAGTTATATGTTATATACTATCTTTTTAGCTATATACTTTATTTTTAATAAAATATAGATTATACTATAGCTTGTGTTAATAAAAGTAAGATAATAACTTATTAATAATATTTTAATAATAAAAGAAATAGAAAACTATATAAGCTATAGTATGAAATAAAGAATTTTAAGATTTTATAATAGTTCTATATTTAAGCTACTTTAGTAAGTTTATTTTACTATTATTTATAATTATAATTATTAGGTAATAAAGTATTGAGTTTTTGTTTAATAGTAAAATTATAAAGAAATTTAAAAACTTAGCTTTAAAGTAGAACTTGCTCTATAGTAGTATATTATAAGCAAGTAGAAAATTTATAATAGTATATAAATATAATTTTATTAATTATTTTTATTACTTTTTTTTTAGTTCTATTAGTAGAATTATTGCTGAGCGTAGTAAAGCTTTTTTTATTTAATTAAAAAAAAGTTTTTTAATTAAAACTACTCTAAGATAGCACTAAAGTTTTTTATTTTTTAATTAATTAAGAAATTCCTTCATCACGTGATCTAGCTGTAAGTAAGAAATATTAATTTATTATTATTTTTTATTACTAAAGCTTTTTACTTAACTAATACTTTTCTTACGTAATTAATACTTTGCTATGTTATTTACTAATAGATTTATTTCTTTTTTATTATAAGTATAGTATTCCTAAAGATGCTGCTATTAATAAAATAAATTATAGTACTTAAAAAGCTCTTTACACGTGCTATAAGAATAATAATTCTATATTATATATATATATACTTATATCTTTTTCTATAAAAACTTTATAACTAATATGTTATATAGTATAAGTATAAAGCTATATTATTTTTATCTTCTATTCCTAACTTTAATACTTCTTATTATTTTATATTCTTGCTAAGAATAATTATATCTATATAATGCTCTACTTCTCTAGCATTTTCTCCTCTATTATAGAGTTTCTTAAATATGCTATATAGTCTCTTATTTTCACAAAACTAATATAATCTATTTTATTATTTATTAGATAGATTAGATAATAATAATTTTTTAATTTAAGCTAACGCCTGTTATGCTTAAACTAAAATTTAGAAATAATATTATATATATTATTAGATAGGGAATAAAGTGTTATTTATATTATTTATTTTATTAATAATAAGACCTTAGAAGGAGTTAAATTAGTTTTTTTAATTAATTTCTTTATTTTAAAATACTAAGTTAACTTAGCCTTTATAGTTAATATTTATATTTTAGGATATTATTCTTAATAAGTTCTCTTTTTTTACTCTATTAATACTTTCTAATATAAGTCTATTTTATAACCTGCTGCTATCTAACTCTTTTATAGATCTTTTAAGTAATACTTTCTTAAATAATTTTTATCTTAATTTTATAGATTAATAACTAATTAAAAGGTTTTACACCTGCCTTAATAAGCTAATAATAGAGACTTATAGTACTTATAATAAACGCTGGTTTAATATAAAGCTTATAAATAGAAAGTACTTTATTTATTATAAAAATAAGACTAAATACTTAATACTTAAAGATAGCTTCTAAGATTCTAATTTTATGCTCTTATTAAGTTATAATAATAAAATAGACTTTAACTTGTGGTCTAAAAAGCTTCTAAAACTTTCTTCTATAAAGAAGATACTAATTACTTAAATATATTTTTATAGAAGTCCGCTAATATTAAGGTACCTAATATAAATATACAAGGCATATTTACTACTTTTTATATAATATTAGAAAGATTTTTACTTTAATACCTTTTCTCTCTTAGAACTTTAATATTATACTTTTTAAGCTACTTTATTCTTCTAGTAATAATTATAAGTGTGTTAACTAATAGTTTTAAAATAACTATTATATATAATATTAAGCTATTTAGTATTAGCTATACTTTCTATAGTAGAATTATAATAACTATAGAGATATTACTATTAATAATAAAGCCTTAAGTACTCTCCCTAATAATAATTATATTAATAATAATTTACTTACTATTAAGGTGGATAAATTATCTCTTAAGTTTATTTAATAAAAATAGTTTATAAATGCTATGTAAGAAGGTCCTGTTTATAACTAAATAACTAAAGATTTAAATACTAATATAAAGATATTTTATAAGAATAATAGTAAAAACAATAGTAAGAACAACAGTAAAAATAATAATAGAAATAATAATAAAGATAATTTAACTTTTTAAGTTACTATAGTTCTGAACTTAGGTTTTAATATATAAAAGTTAGAAGTTTTATAGTGCTAGGTTAAAGCTCTAGTCTTATTATCTATAGCATCTATTTAATATACCCTTTTATTAGAGTTTAACTATAGTAAGGTATTACTAAGTAAGGTTTTTCTAACATGCTTTTTTATAAATATAAAAGAGTTTATAATATCTTACTAATAACATATTAATTATAAGTTTTATGTTAAGTATATATTATTATATAAGAATAGCTGTATAGCATAATATTCCTACTTTCATTATATAGCATTTAATATAATTATATAGAAGTAAGTAAATATAAAGTCTAGTTTCTTTATATTAAGAATATTTAATAATAAAGGGATCTTTATTAATAAGCTTTAAAGTACTTTTAAGAATAATAATAGCTAGTTTATAATTATACTAAAGTTAGTTATATATTTTACTAGAACTCTCTATAAGACGTATCCTTTTTAGGTAAATAAAAGTAAAAGTTTTAAAGCTATAATATATAATTCCATTTTATCATTTACTAGAACTAATACTAAGACTAATACTAAAACTAATACTAAGTCTAATACTAAGACTAATACTTTACTAGATATAGTAACTAAGGAGTTTAAGCTTATTTATTACTTTCTTTATAGCTAATTATTATTAAAACGACTTAATATAACATCTTTCTTAATATAATAAGTAAAAGAATATTATCTTCACTACTAGGATTAAGATTACGCGTGATAATATTTGGAATAATTTCTATATTATTACCTATTACTTTTATTGTTATTTCTAAGCCTTTAAGAATAAAATACTTATCTCTAAGTTTAGTATTATTAATAGTTAGGATTATTTTAAATAGTAGAGTTATAATAGTACTTATAATTATAATATATACTATTATAGAGACACGCTGGATCCTAATAAAAAGCTTTTTAATAAAGATAACTATAAAGCTTTAGCTGAATTTACTAGATTTTAAAGAATATATATTTCTACTATATATTCTTAACTTTAGTTATAGGGTATTACTAATAAAGGATTGCCTTTTTTACTTATCTATTTTAATATAACCTAAGACTTTAAGTAATTATTTTTAATTTTAACTAGAATTTAAATCCACCATTATATAACAGCATATTACTTAAAGTTTAATAAAAAAAAAAATTAAGTACTGATTTTCTGTTTTTTAGCTATTTACTAAATTCCCTATTATTTCCTAAAATAAGGGTAAGTTATATTATCAGTTTTATTTTATATATAACTACTTTTAATTAAATATATATTACTATATACTTTGAATAGAATAGCTTGCTAATACTAATATTTAACTATATATAAATACTACTAGTATAATAGTATATAGTAAAAAATATACCACTAAGTAAAAACAATAGTCTAAAGACTATAAAATTATAATTACTAAAATTCTACTAAAAATTAATTTTAAGAGGTTGCTACACTCCTTTGTTATAAAAATAATAAATAAGTTTATTAATAAATAGAACTAGTTTATTTAAAAGATTACCTATTTTGTTTTTAATTTACTTTTAGTTTATTACTTTTGTTAGGTACTTAATGTTAATTATTAGCTAAAAAAAAACCAGCTAAATACGTACTATTTTATAGAAAAAAATTATAAAAATAATGAAACTCTTTATTATAGTAAGAGTTTTCTCTAGAAGTATAAGAATTATTCTAATCTATTTAATCTTTCTTTCTATAACTTTCCTTTTAAATATAATTATACTAGTAATATGAAGAAGAGGCCTTAAGTTAAACTGAAAGTTTTAAATTTTATATTCTAATATTATTTTAATTATAACTTAGCATAGTTTACTTGTGTTAAGTTTATACTCTATTATCTATTTTAAAAAATAAATAAAATTCTTTTATTTAAGAATAGAGTATTTACTATATATAAAGAAGTTTACTAGTACTATAAGTCTAATTATACTTATTTATAAGATAATTTATATAAAGAAAAAGAACTACCTACTAAAGAAAATAATTCTAATCTTAAAGATATTAATAAAGAAGAAGAGGATTTTGAATTATTTTAGAGAAAATTAACTACTTATTAATTAGGTATATAGAATATTTTAGTTAATAAAAAAAGCTTAAAAAATTACTTTAAAGATTACGTAATAAATTAGTTTATTTAAATTAGTACTTATAACCTTAATCTTTTTATATACTAGAAGTAATAAAAAGCTAATTATTTTATTAACTTTATTATTTAAGCTACAGGCATATATAAAACTCTTATAGAAAAATAAAAGTTATTTAATAGATTTATTATAAACTACTACTAGTTACTTTTAACTAGAGAAGATCCTTTCTAGTAACTAGTTAACTTAAATAAAGAAATAAGATTTAGAAAGATATATATTATAGAATTTACCTTTACTAAGCTTAATAATTTAGCTACTATCTATAGGTATTATTTTCTAATAATTTAAATAACACTTATAAGTTATACTACTTATAATATTTCTAGTAAGACACTAAATATACTATTTTATATTCTAATTAAGTGTATAGAGTTTACTAAGTTGTTTTTATAAGTTCTTTAGGCTTTTTAAGCTACATTTAAGAATATTTATTATCTAGTTATAAACGAAAAATCTATAGTTAGCTTAAAAATATTAGCTTGAGTTAATTTATAGTATAAGAAAATTTTCTTATTATCTAGTCATCTCCCTTTTAGTAGCTTAAGTATTATTTTAAGTAAAAACTTCTTTTAACTTCTACCTATAAGTACAAGGCCTTTATATAATACTTATATATTCTAGAATATAAATAAGACGTTTAGGCAGTAGCTGTATTAATAATTTAAGAAAACTATTCTCCTTAATATTATAATATAATAGTAAGGTTATAATTAAAAAACTTTTTATAACATGCTAGGCTATCTTTATATTAGAAAAATTATAATTTAAAACTAGTTTTTATTTACTACTAGGATTTAATTAATACTTCTTATAGATAATATTAGTTTATTTATATCTACACTAAAAGAGAATAGGTCTAGAAGTTAAATTACTACTAACTATAAAATTCTAACTAACTTATAATAACTATTATAGCTAGTTATAAGAATATAAAGACTAAAAAGTCTATTATAAAAAAAACTAAAAACCTAAAAGCTTTATTTCTTTTAAGTATTAGTTTATAGATTATGCTTATAAATAATATATAAATAAAAAAAGGCCTAATAAATAGTGCTCTAAGTATATTAAATAATATTATATAATCTAGTAATACTATAAATTTTTTAAAAAAAGCCCTTTTAGTATTATTTATTACTTTTAATAATTATAATAAACTATTACTATATAAGACCTTAGGCGGAAAAAGTATAGTACTAATTTTCTATTATTATTAGAATTTTTAGCGTGGAAAAGTTATATACTTAAGAACTTAATTCCTTTTAGTAATAGCTTATACTATTATTATTTATAAGTTTTAAAATATTAACATTAAATAGGTAGTGCTAGATATATTAAATAAAAAAACTTTATTTTTAGATTAACTTATATAGCTATTTCGCGCTGTAAGTCTCTCTAGAGTATATTATTTATAAATAGTTTTAACTTTTAAAAATTAAAGTAAAAAGAGAGTAACATAACGCGTATAAGACAGATTAATATTAATAAATAACTTTAATATTAAGTTATAGTTTCTAATACGGTGTTTAGATTTTAAAGAGGAGTAAATATATATATAAATTAATAAACTAATACTAATTAATACTAACTAATACTTAGGAATACACTATTTTATATCTATTTTTATTTAAAACTATTAAGTAGCTTAATCCATATACTAATGTTTTTTAGTATAGAATTATTATTATTTAAAAGCTAATTAAGTAAGTACTTAGCATTATTTTTATTAAAATTCTTAAAGTAAAACTTTTTAGTAAAATCTTTAATTATATTAAACTAAAAAACACCTAAAAAGCTAAAATATTTTAAAATAGATACTAATTAAATTTCAGAATTAAAATAATAGTTATAAGATTATATTATAGCTATTACTATTATAATAACACGTTATAGACAGCTAAATAAGCTATAAAATAGTAGAATTAAGTAGCTACTAATTAAATCTATTTTAAGTATTAAGGCCCCGTGTTTAATAGCTAGAGTATATTAAACTTTTAAAACTAGAATTTAAATTCTATTAATAATATACTAATATCTAGACTAATGCCTTACTCTATAGTAGATACTAAGTAGTATACGCTAACTTCTTTTTATTAGAAATATTTTTAAAATTCATGCTTTTTTATACTTAACTAACTTAGTCAAAACGCTTAGCTTATATTATTATTATTAAATATTTCTAAACAGGTATTAGTCTTAGTAATAGTCTAAAATTAAGAAGATATATACTAATCTTAAATTATAATATACTTATAAGCCTTATTATATATTTAAAATCTATTTAAGTAAAGAGCTATCTTAATTTCTTAATAGTATTCTTTAATATTATACTTTAAAAATATTATACTATATACTACTATATTATAGAATTTACTATAACTAAATTCTTAAGTATTTAGAGTTATTTTTTTATATTAGTAATTAGCTCTACTTTATTATCATTACCTGTCTTATTATTACTAAGGATAGAAAATTAGATAGAATAATTTTTATTAGAGTTATATAGCTTTACTTTTTATGTCTAATAAATACCACCTTTAAATCTACTAATATTAGTAACTAATACTAAAACTAATATTTTATCTACTTATAATTTCTTAAGAGCCTTAGTTTTTACTCTTTGCTTTAGATTTTTAGTTATTGTAAGGATCCAGGCCAATGATGGCAATTGGGTGTAAACAAAGTGGATTTAATAAAGAGTCAACTACGTACGCTACAGAGACTTGATAGCTAACCCCTGCTAAGTCGCTAAGGTCACGTGGTTACACATGGAGTTAAAGCTGAGACAACTGTCTTAGTTAACTATCCTAGGCTCTAGCCCATTACATTACCCCCCTTCTTATAGACTAGGTAGGGGCTCTCTGGTGAACCGTTCACCCGGGGGCCCTTATAGGCCTATCTTAGGTTCTGTTTGCTGTGGCTTCTCCTGAAGCTCTTGTCGGTAGTTTGCCGGCAGGAGTTTGTGTCTGCCTCTTCGCAGAGGCGCTGTATGCTCCTTCCAACGGTCCAACGCCGCTGTGTCTTTTAGCTGGCTTGCTGACTCTATAGTTGTCAACGTATAGCCTTTCTACTTCACTTCGTACCGTAGCTGGTGGCCTCGCCCTCGTCTTGTCTGTACCTTAGCGATGATATCCTGCACTACGTGCTCTTCGTGGTCATTCACCTGGATTAGTAGCAGCTAAGGGTCGTCTGTAGGCTGGCTTAGTAATAGGTCATTACTTACTAGCTATAGTCTGTCTACATAAAACGTTGGGTTTGGCCTTGGGGGCGTATTTAGCTTTATAGCGTGCAGACTAATTATATTTTCCACAGTGTATTTAGCATTCTTCCAGTCCAGCTTCTTATTTCCTTATCTAGTGGAGAGTTAGTTACTGAGCTTCAGCTATACCTTATCTCCAACACACAGTTACGGGGCTTCATCTTAATGTCGGTTTGCCTGTCTTTCTTGCTCTTGCTGTGCCTCAGCTATAGTTACCTGTGCTAAGTCAACATACTCTTTCAGCTTTCCTACAATTTCTCTAGCGCTAGCTTTTGGGTCTCAAGCTGTTACGTTACGCCTAGTTCTAATATCCACTTGCAGCGGTTCTACATTGTATCCATACTAGAGAAAGAATGGGCTTATTCCTATTAAGATAGTGTCTCTTCCTTTTACTATAATCTTAGCTATCGGGTAGAGCTTCGCCTAGTTTGCTTAGTCCCACACGACAAACGCTTAAAGATAGGCCTTGACTGTGCTATTCATCGTTTCTGTTAAACCATCTGTTTGCGGATGGAACGCTGTCGATAATCGCCTTTTAATTCTTAGGATTTCGCAAAGCTTAGTCTAGAACTCGCTGATAAATTGGCTGCCGTGCTCAGATACTATAGCGTTAGGAATCCAATGGTAAGCAACAACCTTACGGATAAAAGCCCATGTTACTGTCTCGATATCCATGTTTGGAAGAGGGCAGAGAGTTATGTCCTTGCTCAGCCTGTTAGTGATTACCAGTAAGACCGTACAGCCATCGCTTTCTAGTAATCCGGTTACAAAATCTATTAAGATCTCCTTCTAAATACGATCGGGAATGGGCAACGGGCGTAACAGCCCTTGCTGGTGATCTCTCCATGGCTTCGTACGGCCACAGACATCGCAGTTTCGAATGTAACGCCGTACGTGGTTTGACATCCCTGGCCAAAAGTAATCTCTTATTAACATTAGATAGGTGCTCTGCCGTCCTGGGTGTCCTGTTGCTTGCGATGAATGAATCCAGTGGATGATTAATGTTCTTAATGGCTCTGAGTCAGGCACCCACTTCCTATTCTGATAATAAAGGGTCCCATCTTCGTTAATCGTGCACTCAGCCAGCGAAACTTTTAGTTCAAGCTCTGGGGGAAATCTCCGCTCCTGATTATGGAGGGCCTGTACTGCTCTTGCGTATACTTTGTCGTCTAGTGCTGCATCATGCCATCTTCATTTAAGCTCATTACAAGACTCCTGGGCTTCGGTTGTGCTATCTCCTGTAATCATTAAAAGACTAATTCAAGCAGAGAAAGCCTATCCTGCTTGCCCGTCATCATTCAATTTAAGCTCTTCTTTCTGACATATGACTACTGGCTTCAGCAGCTGAATCATATGGCTTTTTAGTCTTTTGTCGTCTTCTCCACTCGGACGATCCTGTTCGCATCTTGATAGTGCGTCGGCTCGTACGTTTTCTTTCCCTAGCCTATATTAAATCTCTATATTGTATCGGCTAAGGAATAACTGCCAGCGCGTATATCTTTTACTTAATTTTCGAGGCCTTATAAAGTACTTAAGGTTCTTGAGATTAGTAATAACCTAGAACTTTTTAACAGACCGTAATTCAGCATCCTATGCCTCCAGGCAACGAATAATTGCAAGGAGTTCTTTGTCGTGTATCTCGTAATTACACTCTGCAGGTGTGTTCTTCTTTGAAAAGTATGTATATAAACGCAGCACGCTATTATCGCCGTATTGTGAAAGGACTCCCCTAGTTATATGACCTAAAGAGTCAGCTTCTAAAACAGTCTTATAGTTAGAATTAAATTAGGCTAGTACTAGTTCCGATATAAAGATCTCTTTTAGCTTGTTAAATGCTGCCTGCTTTTTATTAGTCTATTAGAACGGCACGTTGCTCATAAGTCTTGTAAGTAGGACAGCAATTTCTAAAAAAGACTTAATAAACTAATAATAGAAATTAGTAAATCTAAGAAAGCTTCTGACTCCTTTTACAGTTATTAAAGGCTGCTATTTAGTAATTGCTTTTATCTTAGCGGGATCTATTTAAATTCCTTATCCTATTTTAATAATAAACCCTAGATATTTCGTGCTTTTGGTTTCGAATTTGCATTTCTTAATATCTAGATGTAAACCTACGGCGCTAAGTTTCTCTAGTACTAAATTAACTTACTAGTAATACTCTTCTAGTGAGCCTGAAGAGTAGATAAGTATATTATTAAAAAAAACTAAACAGAACTTATTAAGATACTCTTATAGGGTTTAGTTTATATACTACTAAAACATACTAAAGGCTTCTGCTAGTCTAAAAGGTGTAACTAGCTATTTAAAGAATCTAAATTTTATATAAAAAGCCGTTAGCTATTTATCTCCTTTTATAATATAAATCTTATAAAAGGCTACTAAAATGTTGAGCTTAGTATATTATTTTACCTTATTAATTTAGCTAAGCGTTTTATGGATTAGGGGAAGAGAGTACTTATTTTTCTTAGAAATCTTATTAAGCATATAATAGTTAATATAAAAGTAAAGACCTCTACTAAACTTATATATAAATAGTATTAGAGTTATAGCTAGAGAGTTATTTACGTAGATAAAGCCCTTCTCTAGTAGTAGTATTAACTCTTTTTATAGTACTAGTAGTTTTTCTTTTAATATATTATACAGTAGTCCTTATAAAACCTTAAGGTCCTTTCTATTAATCTTTTTAAATTTAATATAATAGTTTATTCTAGAATCTCGTAGTGGTGGGAGCTTATTTACTTTCTTCTCTAAAAACAGCTTTAAATACTTTCTATAGGCCTTAGAAAGTAGTATTTTAGAATCTAGCTTTAGTTTAGGCGCTAAAGCCTTTTAAATGTCTACTAATAATACTATAAAAATATATATCTTATTTATTCTTTTTAATCTATTTATTTATATTAAAAAAGTAGCTGTACTAATCTCTATTAGCTTCTACTAGCATAATTTCTTCTCTTTTTTACTATAAACTCTTATTCTTAAAGTATGAATGTAAAATAATTTCTTTACTAGCGTAATTATAATATTATTTTAGTTTATCTAGAGTCTGCCTAAAATAAGATTAAACTTAAGTATATTATTAATAATATATACATAAGCTTATTTAGTATGTCCTTTAATATTAAGGTTAATTTATATAATCTAGATAACTCTTTTAGGTTTCCTATATACTCTAATAATCCCCTATAGGGCTATGTTAATACGTGTTAAATAAACTTTAATAATAAAAATAAAGCTTATAAAACTATAGTATAAATATCTAGTATTAATTATTATATATACAATATTCATCTGGTTAATTAATAAGTATATAGTAATAAAGTCTATATTTATATATATATTTTAAAACTTTTATTATTCTTTTTATAATATTACTTTACCTATTTTGGCTAGGGCTCTCTGTTTGTGACTGTAAGTAAAAGCTATTTTTTTTCTAAAACTTCTTCTTTTTCTCTTTTATCTCTATTTTCTTTATCTTTTTTGTTAGTATTTATTTATCTAGTTTTTACTAATACTATAGTAGCTAGGCATAACTAATTTACTTTTATATATTTATATTTATTCTTTATGTGGCCGGAAGAACTGTATTAATAATAAAGATTTTATTTATAATATTAATTAAATTCCTTTTAGATTACTTAAAGTATTTTAAATTAATTATTCTATAGCTTTACTACTTCTATATATGTGGATATTACTTTCTAATTTATTAGTTTAAGCGTTAGTATAGATAGTGTTGTATAGATAACTATAATAGTTCTATAGTTACTTAATATAATCTATATAAGGTTATTATTAATATGAATTACTTTATAAGTATACTTTTTAAAGCTTAGTGTTATTAAAAGAGCTATAATATACTTCTAAAGCTCTTTATTTAATCTCTAGGTAAATATACTTTTTCTTATATTTTTATTTATTTAATTACTTCTTACTAGTAGCAGCTCCTTATTAAACTCTATATAGTATTCTTTTATTAACTTTTTTTTCTATTTTATGCTTTATAGCTTGTTTAGAGACTTTTATCTTTAATACTAGTCTTTAAACTAAAAGTCCATAAACACTTATATTACTTTAAGGATAGTATTATTTCTTTAATTAGAGAGCTATAAAAAAATAATTTATACTATTTATTTCTTTAAACGCTAAAAGAGATAGTCTATCTATTTTTTCTTACTATTTATATAGTATTTATTAAATCGTAACTTGGTCTTAGCTTAATACTTAAACATAAATTAAAAAAACTATATACTATTAAATATAGAGAGTTCAGGAAAATTAAATAGTTTAATTACTAATTTAATTACTAGTTATAGCGTTAGTATAAAGGGAGTTATTAATATTATTACTAGAACTTATAAAAGTAGCCTTAATAGAGAATTACAACCTTCTAGTATAGTTAATCTCTTAGATATTATTTATAATATATTTATAATCCCTTTAAGTGAGGTGCTGTTATTGGCTTTATTTACTAAAAATAAAACTTTCCCTTTATCATACTAAGTAGGGTAGTTATTAAGTTTAATCTCTACTTAACTTATTATTACTTTAATAGCTAGAACTTTTAACTCTTATAAAGTAAGTAACCAGCATAGTTCACGGCTAATTTATTTATTATTATATTCTATATTAAGTAGATTTATCACTTAGGCTATTAGTATAAATACTAAGTAGTTATTAGTATTTATTAATATTTACTATACTACTAAATAGTGCTCCTAAATACTAAAGAGTTTTTTACTTTTTTATAAAGTTAATTATACTACCGGAGGCCTCTAGGCCTCTTATAAGAAATAGAGTTAATTAAATCCAAATATAAGAATCCAGGCTAATAATAGTAATTAGGTGTAAATAAAGTGGATTTAATAAAAAGTTAACTATATATATTATAGAGATTTAATAGTTAATTTCTATTAAGTTACTAAGGTTACGTGGTTACGCACAAAGTTAAAGCTAAGATAACTATTTTAGTTAACTATTTTAAGTTCTAGCTTATTATAATTATAGTTTCTTTATCTTTCTCTTTAGCAGTATTAATTTCAGCTATATAATTCTTTATATATTTTATTTAATATTTTAAGATGAATTTATTTATTACATTCTTATTACATGCTAATACTAGTTTTTTATTTTCTAAATTATTATATCTATTTCTCTCTTTAGTAGTATGCGTATTATTTGAATATTTATTATCTTTTTTTAATATTTATTTAGTAATATTATAGAGATAGGTTTTACAGCGTATTTTAGGAGCATAATAAATAACTAATAAATAAAATATTACTAAAATATAGTATTAGTCTAGATATTAGTTTATATAAAGTATAAACTTACAAAGATTATTTTAGCAAGGTTAGTAAGTTAGTATTAGTAAAATAATAAAATAAAATTAAATAAATAAATAGTCTATATACTAAACAGCTAATTATATGCTTATATTTTACTAAAATTTTTCTTTTACTTATATTTATTTTTACATTTATATATTTTTAATTCTAACGTGTTATAAATTTTAATACCTACTTTATTATTTACTTTTATTATTAATTATTTTACTTTAACTAATACTTGTTTAATACTTTAATTATAGCTAGTATAGAGCAGGTTATGCTTATTAGTTTTAATAAATTTTATAAAGATTTTCTAGATATAAAGTACTTACGTAATGTATTCTCCTTACTTTATTTAAAAATACTTCTAGACTTAACGTCTACCCCAAGCTCAATATCCTAATTACTAAGAGAATTTTAATTATACCTTAAAATAATATTAGATTACTAGAAAATAAAGGCGTAAATTACCTTAGTTCTTAAATAAATATCTATAAAAACTTCTTATAAGCTAATAGATGTAGCGGCTATGTTTAGTATATTTTATAATTACCTTAAACACTAAAAAAAATTACCTACTAGTAAGTTAATATAATAGAAGACTAATTAATAGCTAATTTCTACTTAATTAAAGGCCCTTAAGCTTTATATTAAGTGCTTTAATGATTTTAGATAGTTTTCTCTTATAAATATATAATACACTACTATAGAATATATTTAAATTCTTTTATCTTTATTTAGCATTATCCTTAAACCTTTTAGCTATAACTTTTTTAAATATTATTAAGCAGCTAACCCACGTATTTAACGCATTAAATAAAAGTCTTAAAAGTTTATAAAAGTTATCTCTTAAGAGCAAGACGTAATTAAGGATTACTTTTAAAAGTATAAGTAAGTAGTAAATAAACTAAGCTTACAGCCTAAAAATATATAGAATATAAATAAGTGTAGAACGTGAATTAGTGTTAGTAGTAATTAAAAAGTTATTACTTTAGAGGTCTATTAAGCTATAAAGTCTCTATTTAAAATAGAGTAAAAGCTTATTACTTTTATAAAAGCTATTAACACTTTAGGCTAAGTTATTTCACCTTTATATATATAATAAAGTGCAGTTATTATACATTAGTATATCTTTAAGAAGCTTAACCTTAATTTTAATTTATTATTTAGAATTTTAAGCTCTAGCTATATTAATAATTAACTTAGTATAAACTATATCTATTACTTTAATAAGTATACAAAGCTTAGTAGAAAGTATAATAGATAGAGAATACTAATTTTTAATAGCCACTTCTTAAGATTTACCTATAACTTTATATAGTTCTACTAGAATAGAAAAATATGGCTTTTTCTTCTACTATTTTATATAATATATATACTATAGCTGCTTGATATTGTAGTCTTTGGGCCTTTTAAATAGTATTATAAAAAACATATTAAAATAAAGACTCAACTTAGTAATAATTATTTTAATAAAATTAAATTTCTATATATAATTTAAGAGATGCGTAAGTAAGCTTATAAGCTAGATATTATTTAATTAGTTTTTAAATAAGTAGGCTTCTAGCCCTATAATCCTAGCACTATTCTATTAAAATTAAAGACTGTTAATAAGCCTTAAATATTTCTATTTTAACTATTTTTAAAGGTAGTTATCTCGCTACTAATGCTTTATAAAGCATGGTAATTAGACAAATTCATAAAACAGCATATATATATAGTATTAATCTTAAGATAGGATAATAGGAAATTCTATTTAGCTACTTTTCTAAGTTTTAGAAGGATACTATTACTATAGTATTTAATAGAAAAAAAGCTAATAAGAAGTTTATATAAATTAATATCACTACCAACACCTATAAGAAGTATTAAAAAGGTAATTAATAATATATATAAAAGAATAGTACTATCTATATATATAATGCAAAGCTTTAAGTAGCTAAATAAAAAAAAATATAAAAAAAAAGAGTAAAGCTATTACTAAGGATAAGTTAACTACTTAAAAACTAAATTATTAAAATAATTAATTATAAACTGTATTAAATTTATACATCCTATAATAATTTTAACTCTAGAGAACCTTTTTTAATAACTAAATAGATTAATTTTATATATTATAGGTACTACCTATACTTATTTAATATAAGCCTTAGTATTTTAAGTATTAAGCTTAAGGTAAATATTAAGCTTAAGAGTATTTTTAAGTAAAATAAAAAAATTACATTACGCAAGTAAGTTATATCTATTAATTCTAATAAATTTTATAAAAATCTTTCTAATATAGAGTAGGTTATATCTACTAGTTTTAATAAATTTTATAAAAATTCTTCTAGCAAAGTACTACGCAAGACTATTACTTTCATAAATTAATTTTTAGTATTAGTTTTAGTATTAGTTAATCATAACTAATACTTTACCTACTAGTTTTAATAAGTCTTATAAAGATTTTTTTAGTATAGAGTAGGTTATGCCTACTAGTTCTAATAAGTCTTATAAAAATATTTCTAGTAAAGCATTATATAAGACTATAACATGTAAAACTATTACTTTTATAAATTAGTTTTTAATATTAGTTTTAGTATTAGTTAATTATAACTAATACTTTACCTACTAGTTTTAATAAGCCTTATAAAAATCTTTTTAGTAAAATAGTATATAAGATAATTACTTTTAATAAGTTTTATAAAAACCTTCTTAGTAAAGCAGCACGCAAGACTGTTGTTTTATAAATTAATTCTTAGTATTAGTTTAAGTATTAATTAATTCTAACTAATACTTTATAGTTTTTTTATTTTAAATATATATTAAACGGCCTTCTGTAGCTTTAGCTAGTAATAAATTTTAAATTCTACTATCTTTATATCTTAAGCCTTTTAGTAATTATTATAAACAGAAGGTTAATAATATATTTTTCTAGTTTTCATTTTATTTCCTTTCCTTTTATTTTTTATTTTTATTTTTATTTTTATTTTTAATATTATATTAACAATTTATAGCTAGTGTGCTATATGTAATTAAATACTATTAATATTACTAAAAATATCTATTAATATATCTTCTATTCCAGTAACTAGTTTATAAGATTACTAGAGATTTTAATAATAATCTTTACTTTTAAGCTATAGCTCTTAACACTTTGCAAGAAACCATAAAGACTTTCTTAATTAATATTTTTAAAAATAAGTGTTTTTAGGTATTAGTTTTAGTATTAGTCTAGTTAGCTTTAGCTGTTAATCTATCCGCTATTTATACTAAATAAGTTATAATTTAGTTTAAAGATTTTTATTACTTTTTCTAGATTATTTGCTGCTTAGCTGGCTATATTAATTTTATTAGTAATATAAATATAGCTCATATCACTAAAGCTAGCTATTACTAGTAAAGGCTAATAATAAAAGAATAGAACTAAATATAGAGTTTACATAGAGTTAGAATTTAGTATACTATTTCTAAATAGAAGTTTTAGTAACTATTTTAGGCTTAAAAATAAATAAAAATTTATACTATAAGCTGACTATAAGTACCTACTAGTAACTTAAAATTTTAAAGTAAATATATAATATACTTTACTATACTCAGCCTATTAATATTTATATTAACTTTAGTATTTTATAACCTCTATTATCTTTATCTTATTATAGCTATTTTATAGAGTTTTATTATTCTATTTATAAATTTTTAGCAGGCTGTTTAAGCCTTTTCTATATAAAATTAAATACGTATTTATGTTTTTACTCTTTTAAAAGAATTATAGGTTAATAATAGCTGCTATATATTTTTTAACAGTACTAATTTTAAGTGTTTATAAAACTAGTTTACTATTTATAATTATATAGCTCTTTTTTTAATATTATAAGCCCTAAATTTTATAGTTTAAAACATAGTTATTAAAAAACTATATTATCTTATTTTTATATATATAAGCTTACTATCTTTAACTTTTTTTTTAGTATAAAACTTTTACTATTTCTTCTACTTAAGATTATATACTTTATTTATATTCTTAAATTAAATATTATATACTTACGTAAGCACACGCGTGCTTTATGTAAAGAGTTTAATATTAAAAGCTATATAAAGCTCTATAATACTAATAAAAATAGAAAAAAACGTTTTATTAATTATATTATTTAAGAGAACTAAAGAAGCGTTTATTATAATTTAAGGTAATAATATATAAAAAAGTAAATAAGTATATAAATGTTTATAAAGTTTATATTAGTATATAAGCTAGAGTATTAGTTTATAATAGTTTTATAATAATAAAGCTAAAGTTAGCATAACTTATAAATAATTATATACTCTATTATAACTAGAAAAGAGCTCTAATATGTGCGTATTATTAAAAAAAAGCTTTTATATAATTAAAGCTATTAATAAAAGGCCATAAAAGCTAAGCTTTTTATAAACTTTTATAAACTTTTTATAATTAAGAATTATATAAGAGTTGCTTTTACAGCGAGATTTCGCATATTTTATAAATTTATAAATAAAAATATTAATTTTTTATAATAATTACGAGTATACCTACCTAGCTTATTATCTATAAAATCTTTAAATTTTCTACTTTTTCTACTATTATAGGTAAAATACGAGTACTTTCTAAACATTTTTAGACTTAAATTTTATAAATTTCATATTTTATAATAGCTATTATTAACTATAGAGTGTATTTTTTTCTATTAATTTAAGACCTAGTATAGCTAATAAAGTAATAATTAACTATATTATTAAATAAGCTTTACTTTCTTTATTATAGTACTTATATTAATACTTTTAGCTTACTATTTTTAAATTTCTTAAATAATAATCTTCTACTACTTATATAATACCTATTTGCTATATTTTTAATACTAATAATACTTATATATATTCTCTAATTTTTATATAAATAGGCTATTTATTAGATCTACTGTCTACTCTTTTTATAGTTATAAAATAGTTAAAACTATATAAAAAAGTATATATAGTAGTAGTAATAGTAATAGTAATAGTAATAAAAGTAAAAAAAAAGACTAATATTAAGTAAAATAATTCTACTATTATTACTACTAAAGTAGGTGTAGTAGAGCTAAAAACTACTATTATTATATAATATATAAAATATAAAGTTAAAAATATATAGCTTTTTAGTAGATTTTTAACTTTTAAAATAATACTATTAAGCTGCTTTCTTATTTCTATGCTCTAGTTATTAACTTTTTAAATAAAACCTTAATATAAAATACTAAGCTATTTAGTAATAATAGATAGTGTTTTTTTAATCTACACTTCTTTAAGCTTTTTAATATTTAATAGTAAGAGCTTAATATTCTTTATAAATATTAAATAATTATTTTAAGTAAAGATAAAATTAGCTTAAATTAAATAAGCTAGAAACTTTTACTTTATAGCTACTAAATTTTAAAAGAAGATAATTTAAAGCTGTTATAGTAAATAAAGAAAGTTCTAAACTATAAGGTTTTAGTAGTCTGTTATTATCTTTTTTTTTCTACTTACTATTTTTATCATCTGTGTATGAGTTAAATTATGCTAGTAATTTATTAATAAAAAGCTATATAATTTACTTAAGTAATTATAGAAGTTATATTTTTACTTATAGTAAGTAGAAGCTATTTTAAGTAAATAAGCTAAAGCCAGCTATATTTTATATAAACTTATATAAAAAATAAGTAAAATAGTAGTTTATTAAAATATTATTATTCTATTTTTTAGTATAGTAGATTTAGTTCTTATTAATATTTTTTTAGCTCTACGTGCTTAGCTTCTTAAAATTAGTTTATATAAGTCTTTTTTAATAATATAATATTTACCTTAATAAATATTTTATTAATTTAGTTAAGTTATGTATTATATGCCATCCTCTTAACTATATACTTATCTTTAATAAAGTATAAATTATACTATAGCTTATATTAACAGAAGTAAGATAATAACTTACTAGTAATATTTTAGTAATAAAAGAGATAAAAAGCTACGTAAGCTATAGTATAAAGTAGAGAATTCTAGTATTTTATAATAACTCTATATTTAAGCTACTCTAGTAAGTTCGTCTTACTATTATCTATAATTATAATTATTAGGTAATAGGGCATTAGGTCTTTATTTAATAGCAGGATTATAAAGAAATTTAGAAACTTAGTTCTAAGGCGGGACTTACTTTATAGTAGTATATTATAAACAAACAGAAAGTCTATAATAGTATATAAATATAGCTTTATTAATTATTTCTACTACTTCTTTCTTTAGCTCTATTAGTAGAATTATATAGCCTTTATTATCTCTACCTTACTATAGCTATTTTATAAAGTTTCTACTACTCTATCTATAAATTTAAGTTACTACTACTTATACTTACTACGTGTATAAGTCCTTAGTAGGTTATTTAAGCCCTTTTTATATAAAGTTAAATACATATTTATACCTGTACTCTTTTAAAAAAACTATAGGTTAATAATAGCTGCTATATATCTCTTAATAGTACTAATCTTAAGCGTTTATTAAACTAGTTTACTATTTATAGTTATATAACTCTTTTTTATATTATAAGCTCTAAATATTACAGTCTAGAATATGGTTATTAAGGAATTATATTACCTTATTCTTATATATGAGTTTACTGTCTTTAAATTTCTTTTTAGTATAAAACTTTTACTACTCTTTTTACTTAGGATTATATATCTTGTTTATATTCTTAACCTAGGTATTATATACCTGTGTAAGTATATACATACTTTATATAAAAAGCTTAATATTAAAAGCTATATAAAGTTCTATAGTATTAGCAGAAATAGAAAGAAATATTCTATTAATTATATTATTTAAGAGAACTAAAGGGGTGTTTATTACAGTTTAAGATAATAGCATATAAAAAAGTAAATAGATATATAAATGTTTATAGAGCCTATATTAGCATATAAGCTAGAATATTAGTTTATAATAGCTTTATAATAATAAAGCTAAAGCTAGTATAACTTATAAATAATTATATATGCTATCATGACTAAAGAGGAAGCCCTAATATATATATATTATTAAGAAAAGAGAGAGAAAAAAAAAAGCTCTTATATAACTAAAGCTATTAATAAAAGACTGTAAGAGCTAAACTTTTTATAAATTCTTATAAACTCTTTATAATTATTTTTAAAAAGCTATAGTTTATTTATATATACTAATAAAAAAAGCAAGCTACATTTATAGTAGTTATATTAGTATAAAAAATTAAGTATTAGTATTTTATAAAATAGTTTACTATTACTATAATATTAATATAGTTTTTAAATTTTTGAAAATTAGTAATAAAGTTTAATAAAAAAAAAATTTTAAAATAAGTAGAAGCTTTAAAAAGCTTTAAATCTTTAATAAGTATAATAGTAAAAAAAATATTAATATATTATTTTTAATATTTAAAGTTAGTAATATTTACATTATAGAATTTTAAGAATTTTTTTATAACTAAAGTAGCTGTTAATAAAAAAATATATATATAATTTAAAGAATTTAATTTTAAGTTTATTATTATTTAGTATTATAAATTAGTTATAGTAGTATAATTAACATTTTTAATGTTTATACTTACTTAAAAAAGGTTTTTTAGATTATTAAATTTTATTTTATTTTAGTAATAAAATTTTTTAAATAAACTTATTAATAAAGTACTTATTATTAATAATTTATTAAATATACTTATTTATTTTAATTAAATTAAATTTAAGTATTTTATTAAATAGTTTAAAGTAAGAAAGTGTTTATTATTAAACTTTATAAGCTTTTTTTTAAGCTAAAGCATTTTATATATAGTAAGTAAAAACATTTAGGTTTTTACTTTACTTACTAAGTTAGTATATAATTATAAACTTAAATTAAAATCAGTATTTAGTTTAATAAACTTATTAATAGTTTAACTATTTCTTAATACTTAAATTAAAAATATAGTATTTTTTAGTTTAAGTTTCTATTATTTAAAATAGTATATAATAGCTAATAGCTTTTTATTATAAATTTTATAATTACTTTTAAACGAATTTAACTTTTTTAAAAAGTAAGTAATAAATTTTAGTATACTTAGTTTATTTTTCTAAAAAAGTAGTTTAGTAATTATATAGTTTAAGAAATTAGCTTTTATAATAATTAGTAACTTTAAATTAAAGTATTAAAAAATTAAAGTAATTATAAATATATACGTTAAAAAATTAAATACTTTTTATTAAGTATTATTAAATTTAAATTTAGCATTTTTTTTATTTAAAACTATAAAAAGAAATGTAATATAAAAAAAGTTATTAATAAATTATTAATAAAAATTAGTAAATTCTAAAAATACTTTTATAATATTTACATTTTTAAAAAATTTGTAGTTAAGAATGTTTTTTACTTTATTTAAATTTATACTAATTTCTTTTATTAAAATTACGTACTTAAAATAAATAACATATATTTAATAAAATATATATTTATTAATATTAAATAAAGAGTTAATTTTTTTAAAATTTTTAAAACCTGTTTTACGTGTTACTTATATTTATATAAAAAATTACTACAAATTAAAATATTATTAAAGTAAACTATATAAAATATATTAAAAAAAAGTTAAAAAATATTATTTATATAGTATTAAAATATACTTAGTATAATAGCTAGTTTAAAAAATATAATAAAATATTTAAATTAGCTATATTAAGTTTAGAAAATAATTAACAATTTTTATTATTATATAAAGAGTATTAAAAACTAAAATAATATTTAACTTTATAAAGTATTTTACTTTATTAAAGTATAATAAAGTTTCTTAAATTAATAAAATAAAATAGTAGTTTTATTACAACTTGTTACATATTACAGCTATATTTTATAGTTATATAAAAAGTTTTATAAGTAAGTTACTTATTATGTTTATAAGTTACGTACTATACTTTTATGTATATACTAAAAGTATTTTATAAAAGCTTTATTTATTTTTTTCTCTTTTTTATATTAAAGTAGTTTTAATATAGTACTTTATTATTTATAAATACTTATAATTACCTATAAGTTCATGCTAGCTATAATAAGTTTTTAATAATAATAGTATTTAAAGCTTAGTAGTTTATATAAAATTAGAAACTTTTATTAAGTTTTTTTATAAAAATAATAAGTATAGCTATAAAAGATAAGCTTGCTCTAATAAATTTTATAGTAAAATAATTATTAAAATACTTTATAAAAACTTTTAATTTATTTTAAAATAATTTCATAGTTATATAAATAATATTTAAATAGTTAAGTAGTTTTTTAATATAAAAATATTCTAAGAATATTATAGTAATTTTCTAGAACTTTAGTAGCTAAATTTATATATATTTTTAAAGCTAAAGCTTTACTAATATTAGCTATTAAAATAATAAAAATTTTGTGTTTGTATTTTTAAACTATTTATATAAAAAAAGCTACTTAAATTAAATAAATATTTATACTTAATTTAGGTTTCCTATAAAAACTTTTAGTAAAGCTTTTATTAAAAAGTTATTAAAACTTTAAAAAAAAACTTTTTTATAAGGTTTATGTTTAATTTAGTATTAAATTTAGGTACGTGTTTAAATATAAATTTAAACTCTAAATAAAAGCCTTTTAAAAAAATAGTTTACTAAAAAAGACTTTAAGTATTTAATTTTTATTACTAGTAGTTTATTTTAATTAACTAGTAGTTATATTAAAATTAAGTAGTTAGTAATAACTTTAAAAAATAAGTTTAAATACACTATATATAAGTAGTATTAAAATAAAAGCTTTTTAGTAAAGAGTTTACTAAAAGGTTTTTTAAGTAAGTTAAAAATTAAAGTAACTATAAGTAATAAGTCTAGTAATAAAAAGTATTAAAAAGTAACTTTTATAAGTTATAATTAAAGTAAACTTTATACTTTTTTATTTATAGTTAACTAAAAATTAGTTTATAATTTCTAATAGCTATTTTAAAAAAAGTAGATATTTTTAATGTAATTTAGGTAATAAAGAGTTATACTAATAGTATATAAAATATTTATTTAATAGTTTTAAAAATTTGTTATTAAGTAAAAAGCTTATAAGTTAATAAAAGTCTAGTATTAAAAATATTTTAATAAGTAACTTAACTCTAAAATAAAGCTTTTAGTAAATTAGCTTAAAAAGTTTAACAACATTCTTATTTATAAAAAATTTAGATTTAAAAAAAAATAAAAGTAAGTTAATTATTAAAATTTAAATAAACTTATAAATTAAAGTTTTAATAAAAAAATAAAGTAGTTTTAAAAAGTATAGCTATATTTATTATACTTAAAGTATTAGTTATTATACTTTTAACCTTTTTATTTAGTTAATTTAAAAAAAGTGTAGTTAAAAGTATTAATTTTTATAATATTAGAATTTTATTATAATATAAGATGTAGCCTATAATAGTATAAAATAAGAAAGTACTAAAAGTTATTATTATATTAAAATAATAGGTTAATGTAGTTATTTAATATATTAAAATTTTTAATACTTACTATTACTTAGTAAAGCTTATTATTTAATAATTTTTTAACTATATAATTAAACTAATTTTGTTTAATTTAATATTAGTAGCTAGTTTATAAAATTTAGTAAAGTAAATAATAAAGCTTTTTTACTTTTAATAGAATAAATTAAGTTTACTTAAAGTAGTAAGTTTCTTATTTAAGTTTCTATATATAGCTAGTAAAAAAGGCAATTAATTATTTTACTATATATATATATATTAATTTATAAATAAGTTTATAAATATTATTAAGTTTTTTTCTAGTTTTAAGTATATATTATTATAGTTTAAGGAGGAATTTAAAGCCCTTTTTATAGCTTTTATATATTTATAGCTTAAAGTAGTATATTACTTAGCCTTTACTACTAATACTATAATAATATAGTATATAGGTTTTTTTAGTATAGTAAGTATAAGTATAATTTATATTATAACTTTAGTAATTATATAAAGTTATATAAATACTTATTAACATAATATTCTAATAATATAAAAATGTAATAAAGTAATAGTTTACCTAATTTATTTTATAACTAATTTTAGAAAGTTGCTTAAAAATAAGAAAATAAGTATAAAAAAAGAAACTATTTAAAAACTAAAGAGAACACCTTTTATATAGTAAATTCTTTACTTATAATTTAGTTATATTTAAGGTTACTATAACTACTTTACTTTTAGTACTTTTAATTACTTATATTATACTTATAACTTTATACGTAAAATATTACGTATTTTTTTTATTATTAGCTTTATTAATTATTTTAGTTATATTAGCTAAAAGCTCTACTTTATATCTAGTTTTTTAAAGTATTTATTTTATTAATATTTTAGTATTATGTTCCTGTACGCGCTTTATTACTAATAATTAATAATTTTTCTTTACTTAGTTTACTATATTTTAATTATTACTTAAAATAAATTCTTACTTATTACTAATTATAATACTTACTTTTTTTAAAATTTTTAACTTACAAGTTTTTTCTGCTCTAAACTCTAAGTATAAATAAAATAAGTTTTCTTAGTATTATTATATATATTTCTAGAACTTTTTTTTTATATTTAAGAATACTTAAAGTTAAATTATTAACTATTTATAATTACTATTTTATAAAATTAATTTAGGATTATAAATACTTTATGTCAACTTTATATAGCTTTTATAAAAAAAAAAGTCTTTATTATTTTATAAATTTCTTATTTAGCTATTACTTTAAGTATATTAAGTATTTTTAAAGATATAATCTAATAGTCTTTATTTAAGAGTTTAACAAATTTCTTACTAAAAAAAGTTAGCTTTAAAAGTGGTTTAAATAAGCTTAGAATTTTAAGCTTAAGACTAAATTTTATTAGTAATAACTATATAAATAGCTTACTCTAGTTAATAGTTATAAACACGAGCTGTTTACTTATAAACTTACTTTAATTAAGAAGATATAGAATTTAGAAAAACAAATAAAAATAAAAAACCTTTAAACTATTATAACTTATTATATTTTTATTTAATGTTTTCGCTAATTTTTTCTTATTAATTTTCTTTAATTTAAAGACTATATAGACTTGTGTTTAAAATCTAGTATTACTAAATTCTTTAAGTAAAACTAGTTAATTATTTTAAAACATTACTTTAAGTTTTTAATAAGTTTCTAGGTATTTTTCTTTAATTTATAGTTCTTTTATTTAACTAGGTATTTCTACTAATATTTAAATTATTATAGCTTTTAGATTTCTTTAACTTTATATTTTAGCTAGTATAGTTTTATATTTATGTTTATTACTATTAGTGTGTCTAGTAGTGCTAGTTTAAGTAATAATATATAAAAAAATAAGTAGGTTCTTATATTTTATAGTAATTATAGTTTATAGTTAACTAGTTTAATAACTTTACTAATTTTAAATAGTTTAATTTAAATGTAATTTAGTTTCTTACTTAGTATTTTAGTTTTTAAATTTTTGTATAATAGAAAAACTTTATTCCTCTTCTTAAGAATTAGTTTCTTAACTCTTAACTTATTAGTGTTTACTATAGTTTGTAAGTTTCTTAAAATAATAATTCTATTTATTTTATTACATAAGTTTCTTAGCTACTAAGCTCTATTTTAGGCTTAATATAATTTACTTTCTAATTTACGTAGTTTTCTATAAGCTGTAGGCTCATACCTATAATTTACATAAAATAGTAATAAGTTAGTTATAAATGACTTTATACTATTATAAATAAACTATACTAAAAGTAATAACTTAACCTAATTTTTTTTAAAAGTAATTAACGTATATTCTTAAATATTATTTTAGAGTCTAATTAGTATACTTTGTTTACTTATTTATTTAAGAGTAAAAGCTTATTAAGAGCTTATTTTTTAACTTTAACTTAGCTAACAAGATTTTTTAAAAGTGTAGTATAAATAATTTACTTTAATTATTAATAAAGTCTTTAAGTATACTATATTTTAAGACTATTATCTTTAAGATTTTATATACTAGTTTTTTTGCTAATAAATCTATAATCATTAAATTAAAATATATATATTAAGTTAATTTATTTATAATTACTAAAATAGTGTTATATTTCTTTTTATTTTCTAGTTTTTTAGATAATAATAATTCTATAATAAAGTCTATTAAAACTAAATACTATAGCTATTTTAGTACTTTTAATAGTTATAGAAGTTTATAAAACTTATATTATACTAGTTTATTTTTCTTATATTTTAGGCAAGCTTTAATTACTTTCTTAACTTAGTATTTTAACTCTTTAATATAGAAATTTCTAGAAATTTACTTTATAGTTTTATTTACCTTTTAATGTTTATATATAATAGCTTTATAATTCTCTTTATTAATTTTTTATATAGTTTTTTTAGTATATAAATAAGTTTATTTACGTATTAAAGTTTTAATTCTAGGTTTTAAATATCTAATTACTTAAGATTTTTATTTTGTTTATTTGGTAATTTATAACTTTTATAATTATTACTATTTTTAAATAATTATAGTTTATAAATTTATTTAATTCTATTATTAGTATTATACTTAATACTAGTTCTTATTATTCTATATAGTCTAGTTATTAGCTAAGTGTGTTTACTACTTTGTTTTCTAATTCTTTTTAGTAAAATATCTTAAAATTATAAATAGCTAGTATTTCTAACTAACATATTTATTTTTTATTTAGCTTTTTTATTATTGTAAAGTTTATTAAGTTCTTATAGTTTAAAAAAAAATTTACTTAATACTTAGCTCTTTTAAGGTAAATTTACTATTTTTTAAATATTAATACTACTATTAGCAGTTTTTTATTATAAATGTTATAGTTTAACTTAACTTTTATAATTTTTTTTTAATAAATAGTTTACTAAATAAAAACGTTTATTTTTATATTTTTAACTATAGACTACTTTTATTATATAATTAAACATGTTTATTTCTAGTATTATAAGAAGTTTAAAATTAAATATCTTTAATATAAGTATTTTTATAAACTTTTTCTTAAGTTTCTAAAAAGCTTACTACTATTTCTACTTTTATTTAAACTTAACATTTTTTTTTAGTAACTTTTATTAAAGAGGTTATAATTCTTAAATACTTTTTTATAAACTTTTTATAAAAATTTATAAATTTCAAAAAAAAATTATACTTTTTTTACTATTATTAACGTTAGTGTTAGTTAGTTTCTTATTTTTACTAACTTTTTTAAATCTACTAAAATTTCTTTTCGTAAAATAATAAATTCTAGAAACTCTATTTCTATAATATAGAATTTATATTTTTCTAACTAAATAAAAAGGTTGTATTCTTAAAGTTTTTTTAAAACCTTTTTAATATATATTTTATACTCTTTAAATATTTTCTTTATATATACTAGTATATATTAAGGTACACTATTATAAATATATTTTAAGTATTTATATAATATATAATTAATAACTACTTAAAAAGTTGCTAGTATGTTTATTAATTTAAATAATATTATATAGTACTTATAAAGTTTATATCTTATTTTAAATATTATTAATTTTTTATATTCTTTTTAATTTATATTTTATAGTACTTTTTATAAATATTTAATAAACTAAATTATTATACTTTTAGAGTCTATTTATAAGCTTTTAAATTAATAGTAATAAGTATTAATTTTTAGTTATTACGTAATTTAATTATCTAAAGTTAACATATAATTAAAGTTTTTTATATTTTTTTAAGTATAAATAATATTAGTAAAGTCATTAGGCGCTTACTCAGTTATATTTATCTTTTTTTTAAAATTCTTTTTAATATACTATTTTAATTTCTTTTATTACATTTTTAATAGAAAATATTTTAGTTTTAGTTTAAGCTTTTTTTTTTCTTAATTAGTATTTTATAGTCTTAAAGTTAGTACTTTAAAAGTGTATTCTTTTTATTTTTACTAAATAAGTATATAAATTTCTTATATTTTTAAAATATTTAGGCTTTAGTAGTATTTAAAGCTTATTTCCAAATTCATACTATACTAATATTTTGTAGTTATTTTTTTTGTAATTATTATATAGCTTTATATAAAATTCTTTCTATTTTAAAGTATTATTTTTTTACTTCTAGTTTCTATATTTATGCTACTTTTCTTACTAAATTATACTATTAAATAGCTTTTTTATTACTAACTTATTATTAGATTATATAATAAAAGCTAATTCTATTTTAAAATTATGTCTAGCTTTTTTATATTTATAATATTAATTTAGTAGATATTTTTATAGCTTACTACTTTTAGCTTTATTACTATAGTTTTTAAATTAATTAGACTTTTTTTTAAAAGTTATTATACTATTATTTACTTATTTTACTTTTGTTAAATACACTTTTTTTAGTATAATATATTATTTTATTTAATTTATTAATTTAAAATAAATGTTCTGTTTGTTCTACTATTTACTAGTACTTTTAAAAAAAATTATTTACTTTTATACTAAAGTAAAAACATAATTTTTATTATCCTTATTATTATTTAAGAGCTTTAATAGCTATATTACTAGCTTAAGCTTTTTTACTAGTAGCTATTTAGTTTTTTAATAGTAAACTATATATAACGTATTTAATATATAAGTGGGCTAGATAAGTAAGTGGGCCACCTTAAAACTCACTAAAAAATCAAGAATTTGCACTTGAATATCTCAACAACCACTTAATGATAAATTCTAAAATTTGAAATTTGAGCTTTTCTACATGCATTACGGCGTTTCTAAATGTCGCATGAAAATTGGTTGGGTAGTCTTTGAGATATAGCAATATGGCATGGTTTTAGTCCCTAAATTGCTATATCTCAAAGACTACCCAACCAATTTTCATGCAACATTTAGTAACGCCGTAATGCATGTAGAAAAGCTCAAATTTCAAATTTTAGAATTTATCATTAAGTGGTTGTTGAGATATTCAAGTGCGAATTCTTGATTTTTTAGTGAGTTTTAAGGTGGCCCGCTTGCTTATCTAGCCTACTCACTTATCAAATACGTTACTATATTTTTAATTTTATTTTTTTAAATTAAAGTGTTTTTATTTAACGTATATAAAGTAATAGTTATAGTAGTATACTAATTATAATAACTTATTATACCCTTTTTTTACTTTATTCTTATATACTAAACATTTTTATTTTAGAATTTTTTTTTTATAAAAAAGATTTTCGTGTTTAGAGTTTTACTAATTTTATTTAGTTTTATTATTTCTTCTTTTTATAGTATTTATATTTAAGTATATATTTCTTTTAATATTACTTTTAATATTACTAACTTTACTAGCTGCTTTTATTTTCTATATTTACTATAATATTTACGCTTTTTAAAATTTATTTATTTAGTTTTTATTTACTTACTACTTTTTTATATACTTTTTATTTTTTTTAGTTTTTTTATTTAAATTAAATATATTGCCTATATATATATTTTTTTATATAGTTAACTAACTTATAAATTTAATATTTTTAATTTTTTAGTTATTAAAAAATTTTAGTATGTTTAATTTATATAGTAAATAAAAGTAATTTTACTTTATTATATTTATTATTTTTACTTTCTAGCTTGGTTTTTTATTTTATTAGAGTATGTTTTTTTTGTTTCTAGATATATATAGTTTTTTTTACTAAACTTTTATTAGAAATTATAACACTTTTTTTTTTATAAAACTATTATGTTACATAAACACTACTTTTATAACTTAGTTTTTTTATTTGTAAAACCTTTTTTTTTAGTATTATTTTCTAATATTTAGTTTTATAATTTTTATTTAAATATTAGTCTAATTTATAAATTTAACATACGTTTTTATTTAACTACTATTAAATAATTATTATTATAATTCTAAAAGCTTTATATACTAAAAGTTGTATTTTCTAAAATAGCTAATGTATTCTATAAGTACGTGGGCCATCTAAGTGAGTGGGCCACTTTTGCTAAGAATTACCTTTTCTTTAATAACTTTACGAAAACTTATTATTATTTAACAAAGATTTAGAATTAGCTTTTTAGGTACTAAATGCAACTAATTTTAAATTTACATCATAATAACATTACGTAATTATAAGTAATTAAGCTTAGAATCTACTTTACTTTAAAATACATTTTAGCTATTTGTAGTTATAATACTACCTAATAATAAATTATAAATCTCAAATTTGCCCTATTTTATATATAATTTAGACTATATTATGATTTTATAGTAGTAGAATAAGTAGATTTTTAAGAACTCTAGGTAAAGAGAGGTTTTAGCTCCCACTTTTTAATATCTTAAAAACTACTAATACTATAGCTTTAAAATTTTAATACATTATAAATTTAAGGTAAAATACTTTGTATTTAAGTTTTATAATTTGTTATTAGGTAATATTATAACTAAAAATAGCTAAAATGCATTTTAAAGTAAAGTAGATTCTAAGCTTAATTACTTATAATTACGTAATGGTATTATGATGCAAATTTAAAATTGGTTACATTTAGTATCTCAAAAGCTAATTCTAAATTTTTGTTAAATAATATTAAGTTTTCGTAAAGTTATTAAAGAAAAGGTAATTCTTGGTAAAAGTGGCCCACTCGCTTGGGTGGCCCGCTCACTTATAGAATACATTATGTGTTTTTATTAATTTTCTAAAGTATAAGAAATTATGCTTTCTTTTTTATTACTAGGTATTACTTTTTTACTATTTTTTATAATACTTTTTTTAATTTTTACTAACTGTTTATAAGTTTATGCTTTATTTTCTAATGCTTTTTTTTATAATTTCTTTTATAATATTCTTTAAATCTACAGATTTAACACTTATTTTTATTAAGATTATTTTTAATAGTTTTAATTAATAACTTACTATTTTACTATAAGTTCTATTTTATAAGCTTAGGTTTTATTCTTATTACTATAATTCTTAATTTTTTATTTAGATATTTCTTTATAAAGTATCTAATATTACTATATTTTAAACATATTTTCTTATTAAGTTACTTTCTATACTCTTAAGTTATAAGCCATTTTTTTTAGTTTTTTTCTTTATTATAGCTTTTTTATTTAAATTTTATTAATATTTATTTTATTATAAGTCTAACTTTATTATATTAACACTTTCTTTTTTCTTATAGTTATTACCTAACTTTTTTTACATTTTAGTTTATATTTATACTGTTAATTATTAATATATAAAGTAGACTTTATAAAAGCTTAAAAGTTATTTAGTTAATTTCTTTTAGCTAGTGTATTCTTAACTTTAGTCTTAAGTTTAATATAGTAAGCTATTATTAATAATATATTATTTTAGTTAATTTACAACTATAGCTATTAGAATTTTATAGTATATACTAAAACTAATTTATTTTATTATGAGTTTTATATCTTTTATTTTATAAAGTATTTTTTTGTTAATTTCTTTAAATACTACTATAATTTATTATATAAAGTTGTTGTAACTTCTAAAGACTACTTTAGTTTTATTTAATATTTTTAATATATATATATTTTATTATTTTTAGCTATAGGCTTAAATTAATTTATAGTTCTACCTTTTATATTTATACTTACTATAAAAATTCTGTTTTGTTTTTTAAAAAAAGTAATTTTATTAAATTAAGTATATATTTTTATTTTTATAAGAAACTTCTTAAAATATTTTTTTATTCTATTAAACTTTTTAGGTAGCTGTACTTTAGTATTTAAGAAATATACTTATATATTTACTTAATTCTTAAGTTTAAAAACTATTTATTATAGCTTTATAATTTATGTTTATTACTACTATATAATTTAGGCTATAAATAATACTAGTATTAAAACTAAACTCGTTAAGTTTACTATTATTATATAACTTATATAACTTATAGGTACTTATAGTATTATAGTTTAAAAAAAGTTTTAAGGCTTTTTTTATAGTTTCTATATATTTATAATTTAAAGTATTATATTACCTAGCTTTTACTATTAACACTATAATAATATTATATATAAGTTTTTTTAGTATAGTAAGTATAGGTATAATTTATATTAAAGCTTTAGTAATTATATAAAGTTATATAAATACTTATTAACATAATATTCTAATAATATAAAAATGTAATAAAATAATAGTTTAACTAATTTATTATATAACTAATTTTAGAAAGTTACATGAAAATAAGAAAATAAGTACAAAAAAAGAAACTATTTAAAAGTTAAAAAGAACGCCTTTTATATAGTAAATTCTTTACTTATAATTTAGTTATACTTAAGGTTACTATAAGTACTTAGCTTTTAGTACTTTTAATTACTTATATTATACTTATAACTTTATACGTAAAACGTTACGTATTTTCTTTACTATTAATTTTATTAATTACTTTAATAATATTAGCTAAAAGCTTTACTTTATATTTAGTTTTTTAAAGTATTTATTTTATTTTTATTTTAGTGTTTTGTTTCTATACGTGCTTTTTTCCTAATAACTAGTAATTTTTCTTTACTTAGTTTACTATATTCTAATTATTACCTATAATAAATCTTTGCTTATTACTAACTATAATATATATATATATATAAACTAAAAACATTTAGTAAAATATTAGTTAGTATTATTTTTAAGTTTATAGTAAAGTTTTTTAATAAAAATAAATAGATTCTTTTACTTTTTAGTAAATATTAAAAAGTTAGGTAAGTAATTAAATTTTATTATTATTAATAAAGTAGTAAAGCTTAGTATAAAAATTAACTTTATTTACTTAATTATAATTTAAAAAACTTAGAAATAAGTACTAGTTATAGTTATAAGTAGAGTTAAAATTATAGAACTTAAACTACTTTTAAATAAACTAGTAACATTTATTAAAGCTTTTTTAGTAGTAGTTACTTAAATAGTAAAGTAAAAAAAGTGAATATAGTTTATTTTTAAACTCTTTATAATTATTTTTAAAAAACGTTAATAAATTTTTATTATTATACTTACTAATAATTTAACTATATTTACTATTATTTTAATACTTTAGTAAACACGTTTTATATTATAGTTATTTACTTTTTAAATAACTACATAAGTTTTGTAGTTAAAATAAAAGTATTTAAAAAGTTAAATATTTAACTAATAATAATAATAATAATAATAGTAACATAATATAGTATTATAAAAGTACTATATATAAAAAGTTAAAAAGTTAAAAAAAAGTATTAATTAATTACTATATATAGTATTAAGTAATAATTTAAAACATTATATAAAAAAAAGAAAATAAAATAAACTATAAATAAAGTATTTAAGTAAAAACTTGTTTGCTAGTACAACATTAATATATAAGCATATAATATAAAAAAAGTTTGTAAAAATAGTTTCTTTAAAAAGTCTTTATACGGTGTTATAAATAGTTACTATAATAATATAATATTATTTAAGTAAAGTTATATTTTACTATTTAAAATATATAAAACTTTTATATTAAATTTATATTTAAATAAGTTTTTTTTTAATACTAAATATTTTACTTTTTAAACTACTTTTTTTATTTAAATTTTTTTTTTAATATTTGTTATATACTTAAGTTTAGTACTTTAATAAATTTTGTTATACTAAATTACTTTTTTTTAGTATATACTATAAGAGTGTAGCTTAAATTAAAGCTAGTAGTAAATAATCTTTTTTTATACTTTTTAGGCAAATAATTCTCTTTAATAGCTGTTTTATATAACCTAATTTTAAAAACCTTTGTAACGTGCTTTTAAATATACTAATATATATAGATTTTTTTACTATTTACTAAAACTACTCTAGCTTTGTATACTAACTTAAGCTAAGAATTTTTCTTTTCTTTAAATAGGTACTTATTAATATAGAATGTAATTACGTTTATATTAGAATTTATAACTTGTTAAAGCCTTTTATAAGTATTAGACTTATTTAAGTTATAAAAATACTACACGTGTTTACTTTTAAGAATATTAGAAGTAGTAGACTTGTATATGTGAAATATTTCTGTTATTTTACTTAGTAGGTAGTATAGGTCCTCTTTATTACAGAAATAGAGTACTACAAGTATAGTAGAGTATTATGGAGTTTTAAGGTGCTTAAATTAATCTTTCTCAAGTGGAGCGACAACGGGCGGCGGTATACAAAACACCTCAAGCTTGCGTTTACGACGATCTGGCATCTGGGTAATAGAAACAACAAGATAGAGCTTGAAAAGTAGTGTATAATTCACCTGTATAGGCGTTAAAGAAGCGTTGTTTACATGAGGTGGCCTCAGCGTACAGTAAGCGCTTACATCCGGTGTATTAATTTCCGCGAGAGGGTGGATCAAGTCGGGTTAAGTGGATTATATAAGCTAGGTTCAAACTTGAACCTAGCTTATATAATCCACTTGTCTTATTCTCCGACTTTAGCTGCTACCAGCCACTCCTCTTCAATCACACGCGCAAAACTATGGAACCGCCAACTCAAGGGTATACCGATTTAGAACTCTATTCTATACCAGAGCTAATATAACCTAAGCAATAATGAACTCGATTTCGATCCTAATCACGCATGCGAAATACAAGCATTCCGCAACTCCCTCCACTCGATGAACAATGAGGCCGACAAATTCCAGGCATGTATAGAGATGCGGGACGAGCTTCTCAGCCGGCAAACGAAACTGGAATGGCTCTGTGCGAGTGTGGAAGAGGTTATGCTCGCGGAATGCGCACAATACAAGAAAGAGAGGAGCTGTTGGTCTACCCAGTCGAACAACGGAGATGCGGATACGAAACGGTGGGAGCGGTTTGTTGGCGCAGCCAAGAATGGTGGAGAGTTAAGGAAGCAATGCCTTGCTCCTCTTACCAAAGCAAGCGGATGCTGGGGTATCGAGAAGGTTCAACACTACGGGTGGGCTTATGCGGGTGAGAAGTACTGCAAGGTGCTTGGTACTGCCGCATCTCGGATTCCCGACTGGGAAGAGGCCTCGGTCAAGCTAAACCGGCTGATCTTAAGAAGGATTAGCGCTTATTGGCGTTCCTTGATATTATCAGTAAATCCTATTGACTTAATCGACTTGGAGAACCTGAAAAAGTGGCCGGGGAAGAACGAATTTGAGAAGAAGAGCACCAAAGGATTCAGGCTCCAATACCAACCGGTCTCCCACTCCGACTTACCTAATGGCTACAGCTTTGATCAGTACGGACTTATCGTGTCGGTTGAAGTCGCAGGTGAACCTCAGCTGACGCTAACAGCAGGGGCACAATACGCGATGGCCCAAGCCGAATCACCGAACCGTCCCACGAGCGATCATGTAGCCCCTGTTATAGTTGCGCCGAACTCTACTTTATCTCCCGGCGCTGCAGTTGACAGCTCCACACCTTCATCTTCACCTGCATCACCCGATGGCGGGACGCCCGATAGCAGAATCTATTCCCCACCATTCTCCTCTCTAAGCGCTACACTACCGCCTGTTGATGACGCCGTACCCTCTGCGGCATCCGAGACGGGCGAACCTACGAGGCTAACACGGTTTGTATCTACAATGCTTGATGCCATAAGCTTATTACCTAGCGCGTCTACAAGTAATGACACAGCGCCTGCTATACCAGAATACAATGCAGGTAGGGATACGCCACGGAAATCGGATAGGCTTCGCTCAGCCCCAATCCCGTCCTACACGGGATCTACTCTTTCGGCGGTAGCTAAGCCAATTGCGCGAAAGTGTTTGACCAGACCGACAGCGGCTAGTCGAGGAAATCATGTCTGCACTTGCTCCCATACAGTGGCCTCTGAGCTTCTATCGGCTATAGAACGTAGTCAACAGACTTGCATCGCCAAAGACGACACGATGGCCGTAAAGTATGGAGCGCAGCGTAACTTACTTTGCATGGAACACCTCAAAATGTACGCCAACTGGGCAACAATAAGTATGTTGTTACACCAGCATCCGAAGAACACTATCATCGACCCCACTTTGGTCCCAAACCCCCATCCAACATCCGATTCTAAGGATTTCACGCCTATAAGGAAGCGTCGGCTATCGCTTCCTGAATTGGGCCCGGATTGTAAGAGAGCCTTTGGGAAAGTGCCACGACGAGACGAACCAGGCACCGCTTCAATTGAAGTGAGGCCTGCCGAAGACTGCGTCGACGAGCGGCCAATACATGATGCAGTGGGCGATGCTCTCTTCCGCGAGCGCGTATTAGCTCAATTGGAACAAATGATCAAGCAGAGGTCCCCAAAGACCTGGGGAGAGTTAAATAACAAGGTTATGTACGATCTACTTAGCCGATCTAGCCAGCCAGTGACAGCGGGAAGCGATGACCAAATGGAGGCGTACTACCTAACCGGCGAAGAGGCAGCAACACGGCTTGCATGCCACACCGTACTCAATGGGCCGATCATGACGACGAACCAACAGCAGTTCAAATGGGACCAACGTAAGGGCCGACCAATCGAGCAACTTTTCCGACGGATCGGGAATCTCAATAGAACCGTCTCAGTACAGAAGCCTTCGCTTGATTTAAAGGGGCCTTCATATACCGAAATGCGGCTTATTGCTATTCAGGATTTATTTCTAAAGAACACGATTAGCGATGACCCTCTTAACATACTCGATTTACGCAACCCGCTTCCACGCTCTATACTGCCAAATTTCCTCATAGGCGAGGACTGTCAACTTCTAAGTCGAGTGCGCGATACCGTACTAGGGGGTGCTACTGCAGAAAGATGCATTGCATCGGTCACGGAATGGAACAAATGGAAGGATGATGAAGATTGGGTTTTGCTTGCCCAGGGTGGCGCCCAAACATTAACACATCAAGACAGCTGTGGAAAAGACACATGGCTTACAGCACAAGAAGGGCCGCTCGGTTTTGGTTGGATGTCCCGTCCCACGGAAGAAGAGAGACGTACTTGGAGCGCCTGTCCAAACGGCTTTACAGAAGGCAAGTTAAGATATGTCATTCTCAAACCTGGCCAGACGATATATTTCGAGGCCGGCACAATTCATTTCGTATTTAGAGTTGTCCAGCATCAAACGCTATTCACAGGCGGTCATATTCTGCGATGGTCCCGTGTAGTATCGTTCATGGAGACTGTTCTCAATCAGCTAAAGTTTCCTGACACCACTAACGAGGATATACTGCCTTGGGCGCCAGTTTATGTTGAAACAGTGGCACAGCTTGTTTTGGACCAAAGGAGTCTCGGTAGGGCGGAAGAGCTTGGTGGCGAGGAGGCAATCGCCAGGTTCTTTAATTTAAAGAAGGTAACTCGCTGAGTACTTATGCCTTCGTAACAGTGCTGATTTTATAGTAGGAATTTGAGCAAGAGTTGTTGCATACCCGCTAGAGCCCGGCATATCTACGATTCTGCCTCGGCTAGCGGTGTCGGCAATACAAAAGATGTCACTTTCACTTTTGCTCCATTCTAAAGAGAGTACAAAAGTAGCTAGTTCAACCTATTTTTTTTGCAAGATTGCATTGACACGCGGTAGGAAGCTCAAGACCACGTTCATGCCCGCACCTGCATCTACTTTCAAGTTTTATATCCCCCTCACCGCATTGGCCCTCCGGTTTGTAAGCCTCGTTTCTAGTTAGAGAGGATAGATTGGCTTACACAGAACCATTTTAGACAGGTTTGTTCATCCTCTTATACAGAGTCGCTAGCCATCTTCGATAGGGGAGATACACTATGGGCGATCAGAGTTATGTCGGCGTGTTGGGCTATCGAAAGCGGATGTGTCACCGAAATTGTTACTACTCAATTCCCCTAAATAGCGCCCTCGACCTGCTTTGGTAGTGGGTTCATCTAGAAGGGGATTTTAGGCTCTTTTCGAATTGACTTCGTAAGAGTAAGCGCTGGAGCTCTCTACGTTAAGCCTACTCACTGCTGGCATGGATCCCTAGGCACTCGGGGGTGCCCAGGAACGAGACAGCACACGAGCATGCGGCTGCGACCACAAGGGCAGAGAGCGAGGAGAGCACTCTCCCATGGCTGGCAGGCAGGTTCAGGTCCGCCATGGTAGGGAGATTCGAGAGGACCCGGCCTTGGCAATGATTACGTGCGTGGTCCTTTGCAAAGCACCTCCGTCGGGTGGATGCCAAGAGATTGCAAAGGCAGGCCAAAAAGGGTGGACCAAAACCGGGGCCTCGGAAAAGATCTCTCCATCGAAATTTGTAACATTTTACTACCCAGGATATGATAATGGCGGCGATCAATGGAACAGCATTCGAATTTTACGGCTTTGGGTACACAACATAACGCTTCAAGATTTCAACGGCTACCATAGCGAAGCCTTCTACAAAGACTTGAGAGAGACTTGAACCGTACTACTAAGTAGGCGAAAGTAGCAACAATATATCCAGCAACTGTAAACCTGCTCGATACATCATCATCCTCCCCCACACAACACCAAAGATCATAGCGCCAAATATAGCGAGTAATCTAATGACCAAATGATACGCTCAGTCCGTCCCTTCCACAAGCTCAATCTCGATTATGATTCCACCGCGGATGTGTTTCGGGAATCGTTTGAGACGAAATTCAAGACAGCCGTTATCTTCTGAACACCGGTGCAGCACGATGTCGTGTCCTACGGGCTGTTCCATAGTGACGGGGCTTGGATTGTAGGAGTATTCGGCGTGAGGATTTGGTGGAAGGTATCCGGGGTGAGTAGTTGGAAGGGTTTCGAAGACTTGCCCGAACATGCGGGAGTGTAATTTGATGGCTATTATGCTGTTTTGGGTGGTGTGAAACTAGTGGATGTGGTCAGTTTTCTCGTGGTTGGAGGCAGTCGTGGAAGTGGAACTTACCTGGACAAATTGTATATCACTCACATATCTTAGTGAGAGAAAGCACCGCCAGAGTCCAATCATGAGATTGTACTCCACTGTTAGCAGTCGGAAGAGGGCGTCATCAGAGTTGATCTGGAGGTTAACCGGAACCATTTTCGTCATGTATTAGTGCTTCCACCGGGAGATGCAAAGGAGAAGGAATTTAGAATGGCAAGACTCTTGTTCATGAACATCAGTCATCCCTTGGCCATTATTTGAAGGAATTTTTGTCATTGCCGTTCTTGTATCGCCGTCCTTTAATGATCTTGCTGAGAACTCCAGTAAGATTGTTCAATCTATCATTTACCGACAATGAGGAGTCCTTGAACGTTTGTCTTGGAGCAGAGTGGGCTGTAGGAAGGGGGAGTCGGCCATTGGATCTGCCGGGACTGAGCTCTTTCATGGCCGCTTCGACAGCTCGCTCTACGTGCTCAAGATAGTCATCATAGTTTACATCTCCACAAGCCTGCTTTGGATGAGCAAAGGGGTCGGATAGACTTGAGCTATGATTCTGCAGACTTACACATGTCCATCGGCCTCGAAATCCGATCGGAATGGAGCGCACAGTAGAAGCGGTCTGAGGGGAAATGATCCTGACATCTACCTGCAGCTCTTGCGCCTGCTTCCATCCTCCTGACCCAGCGCGGTTCACGTACACGCTAGTTTTCGATAATCTTATCATCGATAAATCCTCACCGCCTAAAAAATTCTCTCAAACCCCACTTTCTCTTTATCCTGCTGAACGAACTTTTTATGCTATCGTACGAAATATGGATTCTGAAGCAGATTCTTCGCCTTCAACTGCTCTAGATTCAAATGAAACTGAGTGAAAGAGGGGTAGGACAGCTCACACAACATGGGCGCATACTCGTCCGGCGGGTGATGGAGAGGCCAAATTTCATAGAAATGCCCAAATAAAGTACTATATACACTGTACGGAATCGTCCTATGGTACTTTAGTTACTACTAATATGCGAAATCATCTCAAGTTAAAGCATCAACCTTTTATCGAAAGTACTCCAGACGCAATTCAACGAGCAACAATTGATCAACTACAGCGGCTATATAATAAGACAGAGTCTTTAGGCTAAACGTAATAGGTTGATACTTAGGTACTTCAAAAAAATTTGATCAAGATATTATTGATGAGGCGTTGGTCTCATTAATTGTCGTACGAAACCTTTCATTCTGTTTTGTTAAATGGTCCGAGTTCCACGCTCTTTGTAGTGCCCTGAATTCTGAATCAGACGGCTATATTATTATAGCACACTCCTTAGTTCTAAAGAAAATTGAACGATTATGGTAAGCCTAGAAGAATGTTGTATAAAAAAGGGCTAGTTAGCTTTATCAAGTATTTACCTTTTGCTTGATACCTGGCTCTCCTTAAACAAGCTACTTCTTAGAATTTGCGCCTACTTTATTGAACATAGTCAAGAGAAGCTATTAAAGGCCTTTTTTGCTTTTGGTACGGTAGCAAATTGTAGTTGAAATAAGCAATTTGCTACTTTCCTTTTAGTTCTTAAGAACTACAGAATTGTACGAAAGCTTAGCTCTATTGTTTTTAATAATCATACTACAAATTAAAAGCTTTATTATAATGTAAGCACGTATCTTTAAAGAAAAAAAAAATTAAATAGAATTCTATATATTAGTAAAGTTACTATACTAGTTATGTTATTAACTTAGTTATATAGGCTTTTTTGTTTCTAAACTTAATTAAAATAACACAACTTAGCTTATATAACAATAAAAAAGCAATAAAAAAGAAAAAGAATCAAGTAAGTAATAAGTAAAATATAAAATACTTTTTATATAAAACCCATTTAAAAAAATTTATAAAATTATTTTATATATTTATAATTTAGCTAGTTATATGCAAAAAAAGTTAAAAAAAAATAGTAAATAAAATAGCTAGTATTATATACTATATACAGTTTTTAAGTTTAATACTATACTTAATAGTTATATAAAAAAGTACTTTAATACTTTTTAAGTAAAATACTTAATTTTTATAAACTAGAAAATAACTTTATATAATAAGTAAATTCTTAAGTTTATTTAATTAAATAATAATTAATAATGTACTTTTTTTTATAAATATTATTATTAAATACTTTAGTTAAGAATTTATATGTTTACTTTTTAAAATAATCTTTTTAATAATATTATGTACTAAGTTACATATAAGTTAATAAGAACTTTTATATTTAATTTAAAAATAGTAATGAATTTTTTAAAAAACTATAATAAAATAAATAACTTATTTTTTGAATTATAATATTTCTATTATTATTTAACTTATAATATAAAGTTTATTTAAAATAATTAATAAAACTAAAAAAACTTTTATAACTATATAATTATATAAATAAATTACTTTTTACAATTTTAATAACTTTAATAAAATATTACAAGTAGTAATAAACAAAAGGCTATTACTAACAGTAATAACTAAAATATAGTAAATATTTTAAAAATAATTACTAGCTACTAGCTAAAAAGTATACTAGAAAGTAAAATGCTAAGTAAAAAGTAAAGTTATTACTTTAAAAATAAAATATAAAGTAAAGTTACTAGCTAATATTATTAAAAAACTTAATGTAGCTAATAGTAAAGAAAACACGTACTATTTTATATATAAAGTTATAAGTATAATAAAGGCAATTAAAACTAATAAAAACTAAGTAGTTATATTAAATTTAAGTAGACTCTAAATATAAGTAAAAAAATTTATTATATAAAAAAGTATTTTTTTAGTTTTAGATAGTTTTTTATACTTATTTTTTTATTATCTTTAACGTTTTTAGAAATAAGTTATGTAATAAATTAGTTAGATTATTACTTGCTACATTTTTATATTATTAAAATAACCTATATTAATATAACTATATAGCGTGTGTAATTACTAAAGTTTTTAATATAAAAATAACTAAAATACTACTTACTTTAAAAAAACCTATACTTTGTTTTTTATAGTATATAGTTAAGTTTACGTAACTTTACTATATAAAACGTAGGTAAGTAAAAGCCCCCGTTATTAATTTATAATATAAAATTATTTAAAATCTAAAAAAGTTTACTTAACTAGTAAATTAAAATAAATATAAAAATACTAAGTTTTTATATAAAATTTGTATAAGAACTTCAATATAATAGTATTAAAATTATTTAAAAACTATTAATTTAAGCTTTTATATATTATATTTAATATTCTATTAATTTTAATACTAAGTAATAAGCTTAAATAAGTTTTTTTTAAAAATAGATCATATAATTTTATAAAAGAAAGCAGTTAGTAGTTTAAAATATTAATAAAAGTAAAATACTTAAAAAGTTAGTAATAAAGCAGAATTTTTAAAAAAAAAATTAAAATAGTACGTTAATTTCTTTACTTATTTATTTTTACAATAAAAACCTAATTAAAATAAGTAATAAAACTAAATTTACGTGCATTTTATAATATTAAACTTAATTAATAATTAACTAAATTTTATTATTTTATTAAAAGCTATACTATTTATATATAAACTACAACTATTAAAAAAATATTTACTTAGTTATTAATTTTATATAAATATATATTTTAACCTTTTTATAATTTACTTATAATATATAATTATTTATAAAGTTTAATTAACTATTAATTTTTTTATAAAAGTATACTTTAATTTAATAAAATCTACTTATAGATAGTAATTATTAAAAAAGTTTAATTAAATTGTTAATTAATTAGTTAATAGCTTATTAAAATCTTTTATAAAAGTAAATAAAACTACTATTATATATAACTAAATACTTATTAAATACCTTACTTTACTATAGTATAATTTAAATAAATATAATTTACTTATATACTATATTTATTTAAAAAAGTTGAGTTAATTATTAATTTTATAAAATATATATTTTAACTTAATAAGTTTTATAAACTGTAATAATTTAAAAAATTTAGTTAACTATAATTTTATAAAAAAAATTACTTTAATTTAATAAAGATTACTTGTATTTTATAACTATTAGAAAAATATAGTTAATTATTAGTTTTATAAAAAAATGGGGTTTTTTATAGTTTTATTTATTTATACTTATTTTTAAAAAGTTAAGCTCTATTTATAGTAGTAGCTAAAGAGCTCTATATAAGTAAACTTAACTTAAAAATTCTAGAAGTAATTACTACCTATTTACACAATACTCTTACTTATGTATATAAACTTATTGACTAGGAGTAGTAAAAAGGTTATAAGTATATAAAGAATATAGTAGTATATTAAGGAAAATATTATAAGTTACTAACTTACTAATGTAAATTATACTAGTAATAAGTCATCTAACTAATTATTATAACGGTTAATTAGTTCTCTTACTTCCGGATTAAATAGCTTGTTAGACTTAGTAGAGGTTAGTTAACTTAGCAGAGATAAAGAAAAGCGATATAGTAAGTTAAGGTTTAACAGAATAGTATTAAACTATTTCACTTAAGGTGTGAATCTCAATTTTAGAGTAACTACAAAGAATCAAAAGTAACCATAAGCCGTCCACCGCCTCATACTTATAATAGATCCTCCGTGCGTACATTGTATACTGGTTGGAAGTATGTTGGATACTGCCAGAGGCTGTTAGAGATGTCAGAGCCTCTGGCTCCCTCTAACATCCCTAGCTGCCAAGCCTTGCCTCATCACGTGGGTAGATGCTCCGGATCCGTCCACATAGTTCCGTATCTCTGTCCTCGCTTCTTGGCCCTTGCCTTGGCCTGCGCCAATGCGTCCCGTGCCTACTTACAATTCTTCCTTTCAAGCTCGAACATACGTTTCCATTCTAGAGCTTCATTGGCTGTCATTGCCAATTCCTTTAGCTCCTTAAGTATAGTTACCTTTTTATTACCATTCATAACACTATCCCCCTCTTCTAAGTCTTCGTCTTGGAAGATAGTTTCTTTCTTTTATAAGCAGTATAAAGGCAGCAGGTCTTCCGCTCTATGTTCTAGACTGTAAGACCCTTAACTTCCTTTCTTCCCCGCCTAGCTTTCTAACGATGACACGTCCTGAGTCGTCTCTAATACGTGCTTACCACCTAGCTTCTTAGATCCGTAACAAACCCTATTATATGCTGACACCTTACTTAAACTGTTCCCACCAAGGCGACAACTACCTCATAAACCTAAGTTCTAGTCATTACTTAGCTTGTAACAATCGCAATGTGAAATACAATTTGATTGTTTTACAGCTAGAGTAGAATCATCTTAATCGCGACAAGAACAAACTCCGTTGTTAACTTAAGAAAGCTAAAGAGGATGCTCTAGAGGCCTGTTCCTATGCCCTCCGGCTTCATCATAAGCTCACGAAAGTGGATTCAAAGGAGAAGAAAATATTTAATTAAGAGATAGCCTTAATTCGCAAGGTCTAAGCTCTTGAAGAGGAAGAGGCTTATTCTTAGGGTCAAGAAACTCATACACTATAACCTACAGTTCAAGCTTCCTCCCAGCCTGTCGCTTCACCTTCCCTGTCCTTCAGTTTTAATTAGAATGTGCTTTACTCGCCTTATTTCTGGGATACAACTTTAGGACAAGCCCCTCTTGGCTTGTCTAATGGTACTGGTTAACTAGCTCTAAACTATTCTTCAGGTTCCTAATTAGCTCCCACATATCATTATCCGGTCCGTAATCCTTTTATCTAACCAGGTATTTCTACTAACGCCCAAACTGCTGGTAGTCCAAAATTCATTAGACTTCATACTTAGTTATATCTTCCTTGAGTTTGAGTCTTGTCTGTAGTTTAGCGTTTTGTAGTGCTGGTTCTAATCTTAAAATATGAAAAACTAGATAAATCCGCGTGTCCTTAGGTAGTTATAATTCATAATTCACAGGTCCTATTTATTATTTAACCTTAAATAGTCCTAATTTGATGTGATCTAGTTTTTTTGATGGTTATTTTATTTCTAAATTTTTTTACAGTAGGAAAACTCTATCCTCCTTCTTAAAGATTAGTCTCTTAACTTTAGATTTATCTTTCTGTTGCTTGCTAAGGTCTCCTTTTTAGGTAATTTTCCTTACTGTTTCTTAATAAAGTTATTATAGCTTCTTAACCTTTATTCTTGCTAATTCTGATATCTTATCTAGCTTCCGTAGTTCTTGATAAGCTGTAGGTTCATAACTATAATTTGTAAAGAATAGTAATCTTCTAGTAGTTAATGACTTTACAGAGTTATATATAAACTCAGCTATTAGTAGTAAGTTAATCTAATTATTTTACTATTCGTTAATATATATCTGTAGGTATTATTCTAGTGTCTGGTTTGTCTATTCTATTTATTTATCTATTTATAGATAAAATACTGTTAAGAGGCGGTGCTCAGCCCCTAGCTTCTTTATAAACATTTTCTAGAATATTAATATAAATAATTTATCTCTATCTATAATAAATTCCTATAGTAATCTATATTATGCTATTAATAGCTTAATTAATAATATCACTAATTCATCTACTTTGACTTCTGTGTGTGTTGGTTTAAAGTATATATATTTTATAAGTTAGTTTACTATAACTAATATCATATCATACTATTAGCCTTAAAAGGTAGTTATTGTCGGTATTCTTATAATAAAGTTTATTATAACTAATTCCTATAGTTAGTCTGGTAAAGGAATTAGTTATATAAGTCTATATTTCTTATATTTTAATGCTTTATTCTTTTTGTACTTAATATATTCTAAAAGAATAGCTCTAACCTTTTTCTATATTCCAGGAATCTAAAAGTGTCTGTTAATTTACTCTATAGTCTTTTTAATTCCTTAATACTTATACATCTTAGCTAAATATTAGTCTCTAATAAGTTCAGTTTATAATACTTCTAGTATAAAAATAGTTCCTATTTTATGCTATTATAGTCGTCCGTAGTTGTATTCTCTAATTTGTTTTTACTATATATTTTTAATAATAACTATAGCTTTAATATCTATTTATAAGCTTCCTAGAGATCTGTTTGTTTTTTACTTAAGTATTATATTATAAATTTTTAGTATATTTTTTATATAATTTACTCTCTAACTGAGCGCGTCAGCTACTGTGTTTTCTTTCCTTAATTTATAAAATATTTAAAAGTTAAATATAGAGACTAGCTTTTACTATCTAACTTGTTATTAATTTAACTTCTTTATTATTATAAATGCCGTTAGATTCTTGTGGTTTAAATATATAATAATTTAATACTTAGCTTCTTTTAAGTAATATCTTTATTTCTTAAATACTTATACTATTACTAATAGTTCTTTATTATAAATATCATAGTTTAATTTAGTAGTTATAAGTTTATAAGATAGGAAGTTTACTAGGTATTTATATTTATTATTTTATACTTATAGTAAGATAGCTTCTGTAGCTCTGTCTAATATATCTATATATATCTCCATTTAAAGTCATAAATTAAAAATCCTTAATATTAGTAGTTATTAGAATATTTTTTTTAATATAGTGAAAGCGTTTTCCTTGTATTATTTTCACTTAAATTATTAATCCTTTTTTAATAGTTCCGTTAAGGGTGATGTGATTTTTAAGTAATTCTTAATAAACTATCTATAAAACTCTATAAATCTAAGAAAAGAATAAACTTCTTTAGTATTTATTAGTATTAGCTAAGATAGTATATCTTTTATCTTATCTAAATTAACTACTATTCTATTTTAGGATATTAAGTATCCTAAGAACTTAACTTCTATTCTATAGAATATATATTTTTCTATTTAAATATATAGCTTGTATTTCTTAAGCTTTTGTAATACTCTCTTAGTGTACTTAATATATTCTTCTAATATTCTATTTATATATACAAACATGTTATTAAGATATGCTATTATAAATACGTCTAGGTATTCCCTTAACATATAATTAATAATTATATAGAATATTACTAGTGCGTTTGTGAGTCTTATTAGTATAACTAAGTATTTAAATAATTTATATCTTATTTTAAATACTGTTATCTATTCGTGTTCTTTAGCTATTTATATTTAATAATATCTATTTTTAATATTAAAAAGGCTAAATTATTTAGCTCCTCTAAGTTTATTTATAAGTTCTAAAATTAGTAGTATTAGGTAATAATTCTTTACTATAGCTTTATTAAGGTATCTGTAATTAATATATAATCTTAGTTTTTTATTCTTTTTTAGTATAAAGAGTATTAGTAAAGCCATCTTGCTTTAACTAGTTTATATATATCCTTTCCGTTAATTTTTCTGTAAGAATTTTCGTAATTCTTCTTATTAATAAATAGGTACTTAATATAATAGTTCTAGTTTCAAATCCATTCCTTCTTTAAGTGTGATTTTGTGGTTCTAGTTCTAGTATTCTAGTAATTAGTCTTTAGCTTCTTTAAAGAACTATTCTTTAAATTCCTCTTAGTATTCGTCTAGCATAATAAATGTGGTATTATAAAAAGTCATTTTCTTTATCTATATTATAGCTTTTATTTATTTATAATAGTCTTTTCTAGTTTCTATAGACTTTATTTTCTAGTTAATTATTAAATTCTATTATGCTAGCTAATTTTATCCTAAGATAAAATCCTTACTACCTAGATCTATAATCTTAATATAGTAGTTATTTGTGTAATCTACTACTTTAATAATCACATTCCATGTTTCAAAATTAATTAGTTTTTTTTTAAATACTATTAGACTATTATCTATGCGTCTTACTCACATATGTTTATTTAAAACTTTAATTAGTATTTAGTATCTTTATATTTACTTATTTAATATAAGTGTTTTACTAGCCCTACTATTTATAAGCACTAGTGTTTAATTACTATTAATATATATATTTATATATAGCTTGTTTTCGTGTTTCCTCTAGTTTAGTTATATATATATAAATGTTATATTATTTCTAATTTTTAGTTCTTAACTCTCTAGTAGCTTAGTTATAGTCTATTAGTTTTCTAGTTTTTTATCTATAGCTAACTCCTAAGTGACAGTTATTTCTTTAGTGTTTTCTTTTTAGGTCTATAGATTAGATATTTTTAGAGTTAGCATACTTTTTTATTAAGCATCTTATATATATTTCTAGCCTGTTCTTTATAATCCTAATATTTCTATTTTAGAAAATATTCTTAATATGTGAGTTTTTTATATAAGTCTGTAGCTAACTATTTTTTTTAGTAGTATTTAGTTTAGTATTATCAGCATCCTATCTAGCACTTATTTTATAATAGTTATTTATATTAATCCGAATTTAGATCCTGTAGTTTGTTTTTTGAATTTATATAAACTAGTTCTTACTATAAGTCAAGTTCTTTTTTATTTATTAATTATTATAATACTTTTCTTATCTTTAGTCCTTTAACACGTATGGCGTGTTTATTCTATTTATAGTTTTTTTCTATATAGTTAAAGACTATACATATCTAGTATTTTTTTCTTATTACTTTATTTACGGCATTATTATCCTGTACTTATAGTATTAGTAAAAAGGTTTCTTTATTCTTTCTATTTTAATTCTATTTTAATTTTAGATATCTGACGGGGTGATAGTACGTTATATTATTTATAACTAGTATAAGTATTTATTAATAGATCTTATTTATCTATATAGCTAGTTCTTATTTACTTAATTTTTTATATTACTTGTTTTCTACTGCTTGTAGTATTTATTAGTATTTATATATCTTATCTCTTAAAATAACTTTCTAGTATTTAGTAACATAATACTCTCCTTAATAGTACTTTAATTTATATATCTAATAATATCCTTAGTATATATACTATATAATTATTATAGATATTAGCTTCTTATCTTTTATTATCTTTTAATTTTTTCTTTATCTGAATTTCTGGTTTTTCTTGTGGAATAGTCCTTCTCTTTATTTTATAATCTCATAAAATCTTTATATCTCTTTCTTAGTTTCTGTATTGTATTATTAAACTGCTGCTTTTTATATTATAGTAATTATATTACTAAATTATCCTACTAAATAATTCTTAACTTACTAATACAAAACCTTATATTCTTATTTAAGATATATATAGTTTCCATATATCTAATATTACTCTCTTTAGATTCTTTTTATAATTATTTCTTTTATTACGGTGTTTTTTATTTATTTTATTTAAACTATAGTAATTTTAATTTTCTTAAGCGCTTTAGTCTAAACATAAGCTTTCTTAATATCTAATTATTATTATTTATAGTCTTTAATAAAGTGCTTTTATTTTCTATATTTTAAGCAGACTTTATATATATAGTATTTTATTTATTTCTTAACTTACTTTCCTTACTCTCTTCTAATAAATATCTATTTAACATTAATATCTATTTCGTTATAGGTTTTATTATTCTTTTTATTTCTTTTAAATACGTGGATTACTAATCTTCTATATACTTTTTTCTCTTACTTTTATTAGTACTAGTAATTATTAATAGTTACTACTTGTTTAATAATTTCTAATAGAATACTTAGCCGCTTTTCTTTGGAAATTTTATCCTTAATTCTGTCTTTTAGTTCTTTATAGTATATCATAACTAATAGTTAGTCTACTTAATTAAGTTATAATTAAATTTACTTAAATTCTATAGTGTAATTAGCTATTAATATTTATTACTTAAGTTATTAAAGCTTTTAAATTACCTCTATCTCTTCATTAATTTCTTTAAAGATAATAATTATTTTTTATTTGAAATATTTATAACTTTTAAAAGCTTATTATATATTATTATTATAGTTAGTTAACTCTACTACTCCTAAGTTAAAGTTCTTATTAGTAAGGTAGTTTCTTACTAGTAGTTTAAATTACTATATAGCTTTACTTATTATGTTTATACTAGCTACTAGAATTTAATTTTAATTAGTTAGAAATAATTTTTAATTAAAGCAATAGTATAGGTCTATAGCTACTATAAAGATTTTAAGTTTATTCTAATTATTATTAAATTTCTTAGAAAACTATATCTTCGCTGTTCCCCTTTCTTAATTTATTTTAATTTATTATTATAAACTTATTAAGGTGTCACGTAACTTTATGATAGCTATTTTTTATTTTTAAATAATTTATTATATACTCTTTTATTCTCTAGATGTATTTCTAGTTATAAATAAAAATCCTACTATAACTTCCTCTTTACTATTACTTTTTTTTAATAAGTAAAGTTTTTGTTTGTTTTTATAATAGATTATTATAGACTTTTTAATAATTAATTATTAAAATCTATCTAACAGCTTCTTTTACTTTCTTGAGATGGTAGTTATAATATTATAAGTTACTAACTTACTAACATAAATTATACTAGTAATAAGTTATTTAACTAATTATTATAATAGTTAATTAGTTTCCTTACTTCTAAATTAAATAGCTTATTGGACTTAATAGAGATTAGTTAACTTAATAAAAATAAAAAAAAGTGATATAGTAAGTTAAGATTTAACAGAATAGTATTAAACTATTTTACTTAAGGTGTAAATCTTAATTTTAGAATAACTATAAAGAATTAAAAGTAACTATAAGCCGTCTACTGCCTTATACTTATAATAGATCCTCCGTGCGTACATTGTATACTGGTTGGAAGTATGTTGGATACTGCCAGAGGCTGTTAGAGATGTCAGAGCCTCTGGCTCCCTCTAACATCCCTAGCTGCCAAGCCTTGCCTCATCACGTGGGTAGATGCTCCGGATCCGTCCACATAGTTCCGTATCTCTGTCCTCGCTTCTTGGCCCTTGCCTTGGCCTGCGCCAATGCGTCCCGTGCCCGCTTACAATTCTTCCTTTCAAGCTCGAACATACGTTTCCATTCTAGAGCTTCATTGGCCGTCGTTGCCAATTCCTTCAGCTCCTCGGGTGCAGTTGCCTTTTTGTTACCGTTCGTAACAGAAGATTGGGAGGCGCGATGAGGAAACGAAGGTGGGGCAGGGAAAGAGTTGGTATAGTGACCTCGGCTGCCTACTGCTTACTCACTTGGCCGTCACGTGCCCATGCCCGTCCCGTCCAATACTGGGGAGATATTGACAGCGCCTGCGTGCTGTTCCGCCCCTCGATACCTTGAACATGTCCACTGCCCGCACTCCTTCACGGCCACCAACCCGGCCACATCAGCAAATCTCCTTGATTTTAGTACCCTAAGAGCTCTGTGAAGCCGCTACTCTGCCGTAGTACCATTGCGCTTTAATTGGTGGGCGAATGCGCCTTATTTCTATACTTCTATATAATACATCATGTACAGAGCGGAAAATCTTTCTGGTTTACCTTGGGATGTTCCGTCTAATCCTATACCGAAGCGGGCAAAACAAGACTAGGCAAGATGTTAGCGGTGATGGAAGGCACCCACTGGATGGTGAAAAACAGGGAGGAGACGAGAACAGGACCAGGAGATAGCCCAGCTGAAGGTGCGGATCCAGAGGCTACCCGACAGGAACGCACCAACACAATCATAATGCGTCGACGTTCGTCTAAGTAACAATCCGTTGTTTGTATGAAATTTGTGTGGGGAATCGGTCATGTAAGTATACGCCAAGATTCCAGCAAATTCTGCATACGCAAAAATACGACCGCGATTCCAACCTTCTTCATCCGCAGCCTCTCAGCACTTTCCACCTCTACACCCCTCTCCGTCTTTCTTCATCCCAGATTTTGTACTTCACTGTCGTCACTCCCACAGTGCTAATTAATGAACACAATGAGTGTTGCGTCCGGCTCGGCCCAGTCTTCCCCCCTCCCATCCGTCGAATTCTCGTACTGAACAGACTTCCCAATCGCTCGATATTGTTCCACGAACCAATCACCAACACTCCAAAGCGTCGTTAGGCAGGCATTGGCATCAAATTCGACCGGCCCACAAGTATGAAAGCACTTGATCTTGATCTGACCGAGTATAGGAACCATCAAGAGGGTGCTAAGCTGATAATATTGGACTGCCTCATCGGCGGACCTGGATGTGAAGATGCCGGGACGATTTACGTCGGGCTTCAGGAGCCCATCGCAATCAATAGTCAGCGTGAACTTTCCATACAACGGGGCTTGGACAATCGCGGAGCTACGTGGGTCAGCGGTGGCTGTGTCATTGTCTCTACCGGGCGTCTTGGATAACGCTGTGTAATACCAATCAGTATCATTAAGATTGAATGACATAATCTGGTTGCCCTTGAGGACTAACCTACCTCGCTTGTTGCCGTTACCGAGCGAGCGGGCGGAAGCAGAGTCAACCATACGATCTATGGCAGTCTACTGGCCGTTTTTAGGATCCTGTGAGCGAGTGCAAGATCAAGAGGTTTATGTCTTTTTGAGACGGGCCAAGTAATGGTGCAAAATCCCTTCGATTTCGTTAGGAGTTGATTGATCAAGCCTAAAGAAGTAGATGAAGTAGCTTGTGATAATTCGGGCCCTTGGATTACTTTTCCTGCCAGGAGTAACAAATAATTAATCTCATTAAATTGGATGTTCATGGATCATGGGAAATGAGATGCTCCACGAGCAAGTTCTTATGTTATTCTGCAGCCCCCATTAAGGCCTCACTTCGCTTGCGGTGAAGTACGTATTTGCACACTGCACCCATGGCAAACGGGCTACATTTAGACACAGGTTGAGTGACAGCCATGTTCGTGAGTGGACGCGGCTTTTGTAACCGAGCCGCCCTCTGCGGGCACAGGAACTTGGACATGCTTAATATCTATGGCTGCGCCGTTATTGGCGGGGAGCTGGCGTCAATACCTGTCGAATTGTTCTGCTTGGACCCAAAAGAAAATGCTGCAAGCGCTGACTCTAGGCAGTGACGTCACTGCAAACGACCAAATCAGAAGCTTATCACCACGCACACGGAAAAGTTCTTCATCTACTAGTTGTTGGTGCACGCATACGAAGGATGCTGGTGGATAGAAGAAAGAAGCCGACGTCTCTATTGCATATAGCACTCACGACAGGAACGGAAGCACCACTGGCCTCTTCAACATTCAAACACACAGGCGTGTTAGATCCATCGACGCTGAACCGACCAGTCTGGAGAGCAGAACCAGTGGTGATGGATGGTAGAACCATGAATTTCAAATACAGGTCCCCATTCGAGTCATTCGAGTTATTCAACGACTTTAACTCCGGAGCGATGTTATTAGATCCAGATGCGATCCATAGGTGGGTCCAATTACTGCCATACTACAACGACACCAACGATCTTGACCTCAACAGTTTCATAAATTCTGTCAGTACATAATTTACCCGTTTTCATTCCTGAATTCGTCTTTCCTTCGTACACTGTCCAGTGTTCAAGCGTTTCGGGTGTTTTGTCCACAATATAGGGCGGCTCCAGCCTCGGTCATCAGCTCTGCCACAGCTTCCTGTACGCTGTTTCAGCCGTAATGATGGGTATAGACGGTTTAATCAGGACACACGCTCGCTAGCCGTGCAACCCACAACACTGAGTGCCGTGGTGATTCCAGCATCGTCAAACCCGTCATCGAAGAAGAACTGAAGGAGCTTAGGAAGCTGCCTACTCATCAGCTTTTGGTAACGCTAAATTAGGTCATGTCAGCGGGCAATTACAACATAGAAGCCATATCTGATTGCAAGCAACCAGCAATGGCGTTCTGGGTATCTATCCACAAGCTAGGCAAATCGCATCCCCATTGGATGATGCGAAACGACCGAGTGAACAAGATACAGCTCATGCAGAAGCCGACCTTAACGAACGACTACTCCTTCACATAGGCCTTCACAAGTGCGTCGCTGATTAAGAAGCGTATGACGCTGAAACTGCCCCGCGGATACGAGGCCTTCTTAAAGCTGCTCACTTGGGCTTGCCTCCTCAACTCCGACTTGCCATTTATTGTTGGTAATGTACCACTTTCCTTTATTTCCTTGGTTGGGCATGGAATTGGGCTGTGGATACGCAGCTCTTATAGTCGGCTTCTGAACTGGAGCTAGCACGGTGTTGGTAAGATGTATTCTAGTTAGCACTTAGTAACTGCCCGTGTCATATTTGGTGCATGGTCATAATAGAATTTTACATACATACATACGTGTCCTTACCGAAAATATGGCCACCTCCTGAATGGGATACTCACAGAAAGCATGAGTGTCCACAGTATGCAGATAGCTGGGAATAGGAATGTTATATATGCTCGTAGTGCTGCTCCGCCATGCTCCCCCTCCCCTTGTCGAGAATTCATCCTTCCATACTGAGTAATCGCTCGCTCGAAAGCTTCAATTGGCTAGCATAGCTTGTCCGCGTTACGATACGTACCAGTGAAGAGTGCGTCATCTCCGACTGGGAACGACAAGCCGCATAGTTTTCCGACCAGCCCTTTAATACTTTCAAGCTCTTGAGGAAACTCAGCAATGATTCCCTTAAACTCCGCTTTGTCTATATAATCGACTTGCTTCTATCGCCTTCCTCTCCGCGGTTAGCATCATCGCGCCAAGACTCTCCCACTGCCCAGAACCCGCACTCGCGTCATCCGCCCAACGTCCATACGATCAACTTTAACTCGCCGCACCTCATAAAGACATAGCCTTTCCCTCTACTGCCAATCAACGTGGCTCGTTATCGCGAGCAGGTTGTTCGTGCAGAGCGAAGGATAGAGTTGTCGTCTACGAGGGATGGTAACCAGCGTGGTGGGGAATGGAATGATCAAATGGCTTGCAGCGTAGGCGGCATAGGTCCAGGGGACGGCTCTGGTTGAGGAAAGAGATCCGAGTCACTTCGACGGTTCCTTGCAATGTGAGGCAATGCTTGGTGTGGGAGGTGGAAGATATATGGCATAGCACGAAGCGGCCTTGAAGATCGAGGTGGCTCTGCAGGTAGCTATGGATTATGCTGGCCGGCGAGAAGCCAAAATGGAACCATTTCTAGTATTCAGTTATCGTGTATTTTACTTAAAGAGGCCTTCAAATCAGTGTAGATGCGGTATCACAATGAAGAGGCAGAGTGAAGGCGCAAAACGATCGGAGACCGGACCAAGCGAGCGCCATACACATGTCACGGCGTTCCGATGGCTTGGCGTCCCATCGGCTTTCGCGCTCTTTCTCCTTTGCTATTCATACCTAGACCACCACTCCGCTCCGAACCTGGCAGTAACATAAATAAGAACCTCAACCTCTCCGATTCTAACCAGTATGGCCAGTGACCAAGTTGCTATAACCACCCGAAAGAGACCGCGGATTCCAGCGCAAGGAGATATAAGAATAATGCCCCCTCGAGCTTACTCAATTCAATCTGCTTGGAAACAGGAAGAAGCCTCAAGGTGTCTTAAAAAGCAAACGACGAAGTCTTAGAAGCTCACGCACCAGGTATCTGCTGGACGGAGGCAGTAATCGAGGGGCCGGACTGGGAAGGCGTCGATGGGCGATGGCTATGGGGGTTGTGGACTGTGTGATGGCATCATAGACTGTACGCCAGAAAACATCGTCGGGCGCATTGTAAGGATCGCCCTTCAGGAGAGGTAAAATATCCTCGATATGGACGCTGTCGACGTAGATCGCTCTACTTAGAGGTCTCTATTATCCGGATTTGAAGTAGTGAACTTGTAGCGGGAAGGCTTTGCAGAGCAGTTATCAGGGCAAAAGGGAGAGTTTTCAACATTACCGCTGTTAGCGACTTCCGCAGGTTGGAGATAAACAGTGCCTTCACCGCTGACATGGCGTGACGAATCGGTGCCAGAATTTCGGAAACCATCACTAGTCAAATGAAAGAGTTGCTAAACGCATCCAGCCCTCTTCCGACGGGTCTTGTTTTTGATTATCTCTGATCTCTTGCAGTCTGCCCTGGTGAGGAAGCGCGACGGACGACGCGCTTAGGCAGTCAATGCAAAAGGCGGCTGCAAGAGGAGTGGCGGAAAACAATGGAGGAAAACCATGGAGATACGGATCATGACCCCCCAAGAGGACTCGAGGGTGGATACCGGCGTCTCGAAGGTGGAAGATTTGGAAAGATGGAGAAAGGTGGGAAGCCGATGATGATGATGATGATGATGATGATGATGATGCCGGCTCTAAGCCTAAAGGGCACTAGTCTTTAGCTGATTTGTGACCACAGCATCAGATGGGATGCTCGTCGAAGGATACACCTAGTTGGGCCCCTACTAGCTAGGGTCGAATAGAATTAAGAGCCAGAGTACACGCATTGTAGGACAGCTCATTGGAATGGCTTTATCAATCGTCTTGTTGGCACAGGTACTTGAAAGCAACTTTTATCGACTCGAAAAAGCAAGAGGGTGGCAACGAACGTTACCGGAACGAGGCCGGAGGGGGTGGCCACGAATTGCGGGAACTCTGTCTTCGCAATTAAGCAAAGGGAAGTTTTGCTACAATTTGTTAGGTGAGGTGAGGTAAGGCTTGACAGGTTTAAGTTGACAAGCAACTGCTGCGGGGCTCGCGCCAAGACATATTGGCAATGATTGGCCGGTGGTGTCCAGTTCAGCTCCGCGGAGCGGGCAGCAGTATAAAATCGACGGGCACGCGGCCTAGAACCGCATCAGCGTCGAAAGAGCACGATGCCGTACCTACTATCTCTTTCTCGTATCCTTATGCACTTATCTCTAGTCGTGAAACCGTCACCTGTGTCCGATGGCCTGCCTGCTGAACTCCGCGCGTCTGCCCGCACGATACACACCATATACCCTAGTTCTGATGTGCCGTCCCAAGAACCAACTCAAAGTCACGTGCCAACGACTCGACCCAAGACTGTTATGCCTTGAAAGCTCCACTAGTGACAAAGGGAGGGCGCCTAGTTACTAATCGGCCGTTTCCTGCTATGGAACGTTTCCCCCGTTTTTATCACCATGCAACTAACGGCGGCTAGTGACCTGTCCCAATGCTTGAAGCAGCGCGAGAGAGGCGAACATAACGAGGGTTTTCAGTTCTTCATCACCGTCCAAACGACTTTTACAATGTTTCGTCCAATGTGCCTGGGCCCACTTCCCATAATCCCCAAACATCTGTGCAGGCGCAATCGACGATCTGCTGGATATCGAAGACGACAGACTGCTTGGCCAGTGAGCCCGCAGGCTGAAAGGCGGCGTTCATGTTCTATTATGGTGAGGAGCGCACATTGGGCTTCTAACAGCGGCCCACGGGGCAAGTTGGAATGCCTTGGAGCTGGCTCCGGCAAACTTCTCCTGCCAATCACATCGCTTGGTGGCCGATTGATGCAGGCATTCAGGGGACGTGTTCCTTGCGGAGAAAACCTAGGGAAGCCGCCTCTATTGCTTGAGAGCACTATAGCAAGCTTTTCAGGACACGAGATGATCACCTGCGCGTTGCTCGTTGCTCTTATATCGGCCATCGTCCGCTTATGGACGAATCGGTACGACCTAACAGCTTGCTTCTGTGCTTATCTAACCGGAATCCCCTTACCTCCATCTAGCGAACGCGCGATATGCGAGCAGCTCCTGTCGCAATAAGTGGTCTGCTCTGTGTTGGCGTCCCCGGTTCGGGCGCAGCACTCACGGTGGCCCTTCACCTTGACAACCATCTAGAACTTGGCTCAAAATTACGTTGCTGTCGCCCTTCGGTTTATCTTCGACTTGACCACCCCCAACCCAGCTTCCCATCCCAAGCCTCACACCGCCCTTAGACTCGAAGCTGTTCCGTCACGACTTGTCTAGTTGCGCTGTTTCCCATGGTCTATAGGCCTGCATGTCTTTTCCAGTCTCACAACCCCCGGGATCGGACCATCTGCCCAAGGTGCCCATTCCGCGGCTTGAGAGAGTCCTAGTCGACGAAGCGCCGTTAAGTCCATCCCGGTCCGGCAACAAACACAGAGTATCAAGGGCATGTCTGAGCTGCCGAGCACGCAAAGTGAAATGCAATGGAGGACAACCACAATGCCACAACTGTCTGGGCAGCGACAAACCGTGCGTCTACGCCCAGAGTCGCAAAGACCGCCTCAAAACGTCAGCTACCTCTCCCCCGTAGAGCAAAGATTCAGACATACTGACCGCCAGCAGGGCCACCGAGCGGAATCAAGATATGATCAATTTCCTAAAAGGCCTTAAAGGCCGCGTTACAGAAGATGACAAACAACAAATAGACGAGCTGTTAGGAGAAGTATGTTAAGGCTCTATTGGTCTCAACTCTTTACATGGCATACCCTGACAAACCAAAGGTTGTGGACGATGTTTCCGATGCCGCTTCGTCGTTGAAACGGCGAAGATCCTCCGATCTTGGTGACATACATGGGGAGGCCAATGTGTCTGCTGAAGTTGGCTCCAATAGGGACTTGGATATTCTGGATGGGGATTTGCTTCGAGATGAAGAGACCCGAGCGACTGGATTTGTTGGGAAGGGCTCCGAGCTCCAATGGCTGCGGCGTTTACAACACGAGATGGAATGTCCTGAAGGAACCTCGTCTAAATTTGACGGTCGCTATGGGCCTCCTGGTGACAGCCCGAAGGCTGCTTCGCGGCGTATGGAGGCTTTGAAGCGCCAGCAGCAAGATGCTAGCTCCCCTATTCAAATTAGTACCTCAACTTTTTACTTAGATAATCACAGCATAGACGTCGACTACGCCGTAGACCTATTCGAGTTGCCACCAATAGAGACTGCTCAGAGACTCCTCGACAGCTATATGAACACGGTTCAGGATTCATTTCCAATTCTTTCAAGGAAAACTTTCACTAGCCAATTTTACCAGTATTATACGTCCATAGGGCAGGGAAGACCTCTTTCTGTGCCGGAAAAGTGGTTGACCGTATTAAATCTTATATTTGCAATTGGAGCAAAGTATTCGCATTTAATTGAAGCAGACTGGCAAGCGGACGATCGGGACCATCTCATCTATCAATCCCGTGCGCATATGTTGGGCCTGAACGGACCTTCTCTACTCGCTCATCCGGACCTTCTGCAGATCCAGATCACTGCTCTTCTTGCCTTTTACTTCTTGTCTATTGGCCATGTTAATAGGTAAAATTAATCCCGCTTGTTTATCCTCACTTACTAATACCATTTTGTACAGAGCTTGGGTTGTCATCGGCATCTCTCTTCGTTTTGCTTACGCACTTGGACTACACGTTCGAAACGAAGACCGAACCGCTACCTTGGTCAAAAAAGAAACCTTACTACGAATGTGGTGGGGTCTGTACTCTCTTGAAGGGATTCTAAGTACAATTGCTGGCCGGCCAAGTTTTGTCCTTGAAGATTACTGCTCAGCGCCTTTACCGCTACCATTGGCAACGGAGCAATTATCAGACGAGACGTTAATGTATCAGTTCGATGAGCGATACAGAGTAGCCAGCATTCACCAAAGCCCTTCTGAGGCTAGCTCAACAACTTCAAGGATGAGTTTCTCTACGCCATCCCGCCCTGGCTCAGAGCCTTCAAATGCAGGCTCCTTCTTGAAAAGTATGGTGCAGGTTAGCATGATCACGCAAAAAGCCATGGTTGACTTATATTCTGCCAGAATAGTTACTAGGTCCTGGAAGCATGTCCAACAAGCAATTACTAGTTTGTATGAACAGCTCGAAGCATGGTTAGCTTCCCTTCCATTGGGCCTCAACTTCACCCAGCCAAATGCCGACACTAGTTTCCAACGCGAACGCCTGATTCTCGAAATGTATTACACCAGAACGAAGATCCTTATCACTCGGCCTTGCCTGTGTAGACTCGACAGCCGCATCGCAAACCAGACAAAGGCCTCGGATGACTTCAACAAGCAAACGGCTCGGATTTGCGTTGGCGCTGCAAAGGCTATGGCAGACCTTTTACCGGATCATATCGATACAGTCTACTTGTATCAGACTGGGCCGTGGTGGTCCTTAGTCCATAATCTCATGCAAGCTCTCACAGTTTTACTTCTCGAGATGTCTTATGGAACGGTCCATTTCCCTCAGAATGGTGAAGAGATTTTGCCCTCAATCAAGAAGCTTATACGTTGGTTGAGAACGATGAAAGAGAACAATAAGATGGCGGAACGTGCTTATACTATGGCTTTCGAAATATTGCAAAGGCTGGCGCCACGAGTCAATGCGGATATATCTGATCTGCTGAGAGAGGATGCTGCTGGCCCCACATCTCCAGAGACGTCCAATTTCGAGGACCAGTTTACGGCCAGCGAATATGGTCAGGGATACCCATTCCCGGATGGCGAATATAGCCAGCAATTTGGGAGACAAGAAATGCATGCGAGTGGGTTCCGTGATATTCAGACGGGCTACGCGTCAATGTTCGCATTTCCGCCAGGACCACCCCATCAAGATTCATCAGTTCTTCCGTTTATGGATCTCGGTGGAACATTCCTCTCAAACCTACCGCAATCTCGTCCTTTGTTTGGCAATCCCTTTTTGACTCCTTATGATGAGCGTAATCCTGTTACTTTGGACGAAAACCTCTTCAGCGTAAATGCTGCTATGCCGGATTTTCCACATCAACAGCCTCCGTCCTAGAACTAGGCTTAATTTCGCTCCCCAAAAGCGGGAAGAGCGACAGGAACAAGTCAGGGAGGGCGCGCTCAAGAGGAGTGCTTATGATGTAAAATTACCATGCGCATGAAGGGATGGTTTGAGTGTTATGGCGGTGTAGCCTTTTGAAAATAAACGATGACGACCCTTAGATGTCCATGACCCAGGAATCAGATAATTCTGGTGTTGAATTGGGGTGAGGTTTAATTGTATTCTCGCAAGACAGGTTTTGCAACCCTTTCTCTTCTTTTTCGACACGTTGCTTCGTATTTCAAGATACCCCGACTTCCTACGGTCATCAAGCTGACCGCTAATTTAAAGTCTCAAGAGATCACTAATGAGACTCCCATTTGTAAGCGTAAAAGACGAGTAATAGGAAGGATATGCAGAGCTGAAACAAAGAGCAAACGATACGTTCTAAATGCCTAGGTGGTGCTAGAACATGACACGGCCGGTGCGCATTACTTTCATTTCCTGCCTGATCTAACGCTTGCAAGAAACCATGAATTCCTATATCTGTGTTCGGTGGGAACAGATTTCCTCTTGGAGTTCGGCGTTTTAGTTCTTGAGGCTTTGCTGGTCCGATTTGATCTATATGAGGTCAGATTTGACGCTCCCTATGATGTTGTTTTGGTTCGTGATGACGCTGCTTTGCTCTGCTATGGTCTCTCAGGGTCGCAATGAGCCTCGCAACTTCCTCCAGGCTTGTACTTCTTCTCTCGCGCCCAGGTGAGACGGAGACGCTTGCAGTGGGGAACGGGGATTCATTGTGCGTCGATCGTGGCGCGCTTGTTCGTGTTTTCAGCAACTGTTAGGCCTTGAGGACCTTTGCGCTTGGTTTCCTTGTACGGCCTTTTGGTGGTGGTGCTGGCTGAGCCAGTGGTGTTGTGGGTACGCCTCGCCTCCCAGCGTAAGTACTGCCATCGGGGCTCCGGAGTTGTGGGCCGCACGAACAGCCTTGCAGCGGGAACTAGCTAAGCGAGTAACTTGGATGCAGGTAACAGAATGTGTCCGAGATGGATTTCCTTCTCTTTTCAACTTTTTCTCTAGCACATCTCGACAAACTCTGTGGCTGGTCGCACTACCTCACCAAACGTATATATATATGTTCTGTTCAAGCCATGCACTTCCTTGGGTATGGGCCGTTACTACCCGAGACCGCAGCACAGGCGAAGAGGCTCTTCCACAGGACGATCCGGAGACACAGAAAGCTCCACTGGGACGAGTTCCTCGGGCAACAGCGACAACGTATGGAAAGCGGCGAAGTACCACTAATTAAGAAAGCAGGTACAGACGAAGTATTCCCTACACAGAGCCATGAGATAGCTGTGGAGTTGCTCCAGGCATTCTTCCCGGCACCGCCACCGTGCGAGCAAGAGGACAATACAAAGGCTAGCTACAACCAGCCGCCATGAGAACCCATTGCGAAGCATGAGGTCAAGGCAGCGGTCTATAGGGCAAGTCCGGACAAGGCGCCGGGGAAGAGACGGCCCTCCAGCTAGAGTGTGGAGAGAGATGTGACCTACCCTAGGTGACGAAATCACTAGCCTCTTCGCGAAGTCACCCGAGACGGGTAAAGAGCCACAGGAATGGAAAATCGGAAAGATTGTGCCGCTGCAGGAGCCGAAATGGAAGGGCTACACGTTGGCAGAGAACTATAGGCCAATATCTCTTCTCCCGACGCTGGGAAAGGCACTAGAATCACAGGTGGCGGAGAGAATAGCGTACCTGGTGGAGGAATACAGCCTGCTACCTAAGACGCACTTTTGGGCCAGGGAACAGAGGTCGACGACGCACGCGCTATCGTACCTCTGCGAGGATGTATTCAGGGCGTGGAGAGGAAAGAAAACGCTGTCCTTTGTGTCGTTCGATGTCAAAGGTACCTACAACAATGTGGCCGCGGAACCGGAACTCAACTTGTTAAACCGAGATATCTCTTGATCTAGAAAGCCTTCTTTGCAAGTGATCCAGAATGCTACATTGTCCTCACCCTCTTTCATGGTGCGTGCATGTAACGGTCTTGCCACTTTGCTTGTTTGCAGCAGCGAATTCCGCCAGACAATCCAGAAACTTCCTTTTCAGCCTATCATGCCCCGAATCAGGTATTTGATGAGCGTTTTTGGTGTTTACACTAGCAGCATCCCAATCATCATTGCAGTCTTCTTCGAGCACCTCGTAGGGCAACAGTCACGTTGCCCAGCCAGCGATGCTGGATGCCGTCTAAGTACTACATGACTCAACTAAGATCCTTTTGCTATGACCGACACCTCAGATACCTGTTGAGACGGACTACGCACGTACAGGAACGGACGAGAATGGTACAAAGATAAGATGGACGAGGCAATTAGGCAGGCGAGCGAGAGAGTAAGTGTGGAAGCTGAAGCACCAACTAGTGATGCAGGCGCCAGCCCGGCTTTAATCTTCGTGACTGCAGTGTCGGAGACGGAAGTCTACACCATGAGTCAGGAGTCTCAGGCATCGCTAAATGAAGATTCTAATACACTGGAGGACTTTCAGGAGTCTGATAGTTCAATAGAGGAGCTTGCGGATTACACACTCTCGGCCAAATGTTCCAGTAAGCGTTTAAAGCACCAACAGACTCGGCGAAAGCAGCGGAATGCCGATGTTTCTAACGGTACCAGACACAGCAATGGATCCGCCGTAATTCCTGTTTCGCAAGACTCTACGGCAAACAGTGTGACAACTAAGTAGAGCGAAATGTGGTCGTGGACAAAGGACAAGATCTTATGAAGGAGCAGAACGTCACTCCTCCTGCCGTGTGGATTGGATTTATTTTGATCAGACTGGCCTGGTCAAGCAGAGAAGAAATGGAGGCTGTGGATATTGGCAACTCGTGAAATCCCTATATTCTCGATGGAATTTTTTCTTAAATGGTTTTTAATGCTCTAGTTCCAATTCTATTTCAGAGCTCTCCAGGAGCCATTGTACAGACATCGATGCCGCCTTCCAGATGGTCGTGTTCGGACTCTCCGGTCAAACAAGATGCTTAACGGCATCGCAACCGTGCCCATCGTCGGCCAATCATGCGGGGATGCTGGGTTTAATATTTGCGAGGCATGTTCTTCTCAAGCATTTATAGATTTTGCCCATGAGGTCATCTAAATTGCTGGGTTCACCTAACTGTTGGGGCAGCTTGCCACCTCGTCGACCCAGAAGCTGGTGTAGATGCCCCTGTGATCCAACCGTACTCTCGCTCCTAGATGGAGCATTTCGCCAGATCTCTCGTCAGTCTCGGCGTTGCGAGTATGAGGTCAATTCTTGACGTGCGCCCGACACTCTCGAACGTGATTTGTCCTACTGGGAGAACGCTCTCCTTCTGCTTCAACGCGCTGCAGATAAGAGAGGGTTGTGTCGGTTAAGGTCGCCAGCGATCACAACTTCGGTGTGCGGGTCACGCAATAGTTCGCTCTGGACCAGCGCATTGATGATATCCAGCCTGCCGGTCATCGCCTGTAAATCCCCGTCCTTGGTCCTCCTCGAATGCTTTTCGGGGAAGTACGCCAAGACAATCACGAGTCTCCCTTTGGCCCACTTGCGCCACTACCGCCGTAATATCCGCCGAATTTGTCTGCAGCTGGGTAAATACCACCTCTCTAGACGCCCAGATACACGATCTGACTAGGGATTGGCCTTGCCTCCCGCCGACTGGGACGAATCTCGTCCACCGGGGATTCTAGCCAGACAAACACCACCTGTCCGTTTGAAGAAAGCAGCTAGTAAAGGACGAATTCCGTTCTGCCATAAACGGTGTTATGTAGACAATTTCGAGGGTAATTAACACGTCAGTGGAAAGGCATAAGGGCTTTATGTAGTTTCCATGAAGTCGTTGTGCTTATAGAGAAGTTTAGTATAAAGTTTTAAATATGCATGCTAGTCATTCTTGCTGGCATCAGTATCTGGAATTTGCCCAAGGACGGTTAGGGTGGTCGTGCATTTGGCTTCGGTCTCGTCTAAGCAGTCGTAGATTTTCCTCGGTCTCATGAAAAAGCTGGTCTTGACGAAGATATCTAGGATCGCTTCGGGGATGTTTTGCCCGGGCAGTTATGAAATCTCTTGTCGATGGCTGGTTTCGTAACGGCCTTTTGCATAATTACCAGCCATCGAGGGAAGGTACACGCTGGAGAGGTAAGTAAGAGTGGTCATTGAAGAGGAAGCCGGGGGATGGAAGGATGTTATTACTTAACCTTCGCTCCGCTCCACCCTCGGATCCAGGTATGTTTGTCCAGCCAATCAGCGAGCGTTGGGTGGTACATCGAGGACGAAGTGCAAAAGTGCCACTCAACGCTCGCTAACTGGCTGATACCATATGCTAGGCTTGTCGGAGACCAGGTCTCCTTATCTTGTCAATCCTCACTGCGCGGTTCCCAAACTTGTCCATCTCTGCCCACGCATCTTCCTGGATCGCAACTATGGCCGCTGCGGCTTCTCGGCATTGACCCAGACTCCAAGGACACTATATACGGTCGGACGCCGCCGTCATTAACTGTATCGAGAGGACACGAAGCGGTGGTCAAGCTGCTGCTCGCAAAGGATAGTGTCGACCCGGACTCTTAAGGATGTCTGCGCTGGGACGCTGCTATGGGCCGCAGGGGAGGGCTGCGGGGCGGTAGGCGGGGGTTACTACTTATGAAGGACGACGTCGACTTCGGAGAATATTCGCTCCGCACTTAGAAGGTAGCGATCCTCTACACCTCCCTTAGATCTTGCCATATGCTTGGTCCTCGGAGTGCTAGAAAACGCCCGCTGATTGGCTAGACACAAGATGCCAAGCTTAGTAGAGGCAGCCGGAACCCGATCTGCCGATCCTCTCTGCATGGTGCGGGTGCCCAAATGTTTGTCTATCGTCACTCCACCATCGCCTCTTCTGTAGCAACCATAGCCGCTGCAACTTCCCTAGCTATGGACGATATTATAAATCAGGCCGGAATGTTACTCCAGGAGCTTCGTGCCTTGTAAGCGACAATCGACACTAGAAAACCTTGAAAGGCGCGTACGCACACCTCAACCTTTTCAATCGACACAGACAGACATCCAGCCCCCGTTTAATCCTGCCGTGTTCCGACACAGGTTAAGCAAAATTATCTGCAATGCCACATCCTACTCGATCAGCTCGATCAGCCGCCAGGCAAATCGTCCGATCTAACTCCACAAGGGAGCACTAGGTACGATCGACAGGTCGGAAACAGTAAAGACAACGAAAGGCCGCCTAAAGAGAGCCAGAAGGAGGTTAATCGCATTTCGCAGGTTGCAGATAATCAAGACGCGGAAGATCAGGAAAGCAACCGACTCGAAACCCAGGAGAAATGCAATCAGCCAAATACTCATGAGGGACAGCAGGTTGAAGATGGCCAGGAAGAGAACCAGGTCGATCGCTAGGAGGAGAACTTCTTAGAGATTGAGCTACTGAAGATGGGCAGGAAGAGCATACCGAGGACGGGCAGGAAGAGCATACCGAGGACGGGCAGGAAGAGCATACCAAGGACGGGCAGGAAGAGCATACCGAGGACGGTCAGGAAAAGCACATCGAGAATGACCGGGAAGGGAACAATCAGATCAATCACCAAGAAAATCATACCGAAGGTGCCCAAAATGAGCACAACCGGGGTGCAAGCCTGGAACAGGACAAGCAGGTCCACGCAGGAGACAGGATTAGTAAATCCAAACAACAGGATCCGTTTCCTCCCTGTTTTTTGAGCTCGAACGACATAGGAAAGCAAATGGCCCTAACCCTCCAAAGGCACACCAAGCGCACTCAATGCTATGTCAAGTGGAAAATTAGGCACTTTACCCTTCCACAACTGCTGTAACCAAGCAATACTCGATTGCTTTCATTCCTCCATTGCTTCATTCCTCCATTGCTTCATTCCTCCATTGCTTCATTCCTCCATTGCTTCATTCCACAGTTGTTTTCACTCCGTTGTCGTCAGGAGATTGCGAATCTTCCCTTGTCAACGTCAGGACATTACGAATCCTCATTCCAGCTCATCTCGCTCGTTATTTAAGTAGGATAGCCATCCTTAGTTTTCAATTCACGGGTTGCTACATTAATTCCCTGCACTCGGTTACAGATAACGTGGGGGTCCTGGAATGTCAGCGGCACGTACGCGCCGTAGGCCTGCCAGAAAGTCAGACCAAGCCGTCTTCTGTGCCAAAGGAGAGGAAAATGCTTACAAACGAGAGGTTCGGATTTGCGAATCTGGATTAGCTTGCAGTAGCAACAAAACACCGAATCCGGGTCGCCAAGCTCCCGCTCACCCATTCGAACCCAGTGGTTCACCTCCCGCTCTGTGAAGCCGGCGTTGGGCTTCGTGGAATCCCACTGCATAGGAGTGCGGACATTGCCACGGCTGCGAGCCGACACCTTGGCGATGACATCGACCATAATTGGTTCGCAGACAGGATCTTGCATCGTTCGCTTGTCGTACTCTGAGTTGCGTTAGCCACCGTTGACCTTTGTCTAGTAATAAGAGTAGCGCTCACAATTGGTAATATTGAAGCGTCTCGAAGTTGACGAACTCGTTCATTTCCCACGACTTCGGGTGCACCATACCAAGTCCCTGGCCTTGGTACATAAAGACGGTTCCGCGGAGGGTCATCAACCAGGTGGCAAGTATCTTCGCACAGACGATCCAGTACTCCGGGTCCTCGCATCCGAAGCGAGCTAACGCTCTTGTCTGGATGTGATTTTCGAGATATAGCTAGTTCCATCCTGGCACATATATTAGCCGCAGTCGCCATAATCCGGCGGAATTAGGAATCCTGCTATGATTTCCGAGCATGTGCTGTTGCCAGATCCTCAGGATCTCCTCCAGCGGAGGCGGAGTCCACTTATGGACTGTCCACTTGTCGCCATCCGTGTTGTCGATTTCCATATGCGAGAACTGGAGAACTATGGAGAACTCCCTGCTCTCTCGCGCGACATATCTGGAAGCTTTGTACGGATCGACACCGCAGGGCATCTCGCCTACGGTGCACATGTTGTACTTACTGAAGACTCTCTTATTGAGCTCGCGCAGGTACGTGTGGACATTCGGCCGCTGCTTGTCAGCGGATAACATTGCTCTAGCGCATATCGCTCGAAGACGATACCCGCTGGTGAAGTCTATCGCGGGCTGATACTCGGAATCCGTGTTAGTGATGAAGGCGTCTGGGAGTTTCGGGACCTTTAAGATAAAGTTTATGATATCCATTTAACATCGTGTCAACCCCATGAAGATGGTTCTGCGGCCATAACACAGGGCACTTGCCCGAAACCCATCCACACCCTTTGCAAGCCAGAAGTCACAAATATTGGCGATCGCTCCCCGGACATCTGAGTTTCCCCAGTTGAGGTCTGGCTGATGGGGCGAGAAGAGGCGAATCTACTGGATTTAACTTTCCAGTTCACGCCGAAACTGTAGTTTCCTTACAGTATTCGTCCGTATTCTCATCCTATGTCTATGTAGGACCTGGACGGTTGAACCAGTCAGCTGTTTCGTGACGGGAGACAGATATTCGCCATAACCTTACCGACAAACAAGCTTTTCCAGTTGTTTGGAGGCGAGTGTCTCCCGTCTCGTGAGATCCGGCCTCGTCGCCAGAAGTACCAATCACGCTTAACATTGCCCTTGTTCGATTTCGACTGAAAGAACCAGGGATGCTATGGCAGAAGTCTTAGCATTGACTTCAATTTACGGAAGATTAGGGCGGTCAGTGTAAAAGTACCCCTTCACTCGTATGGTTGAATACTACGTCCACCTTTATCTTCATGCCCTTATCTTGCAGCCTGTGGGTTAAATCCTCCCGATCTTTAAGGCTTCCAAATTGTTTGTTGACATCAGTGTACTCCGAGATGTCGGAACGGGGACTTGCACACCTGAGTATACCCAGCTTCTTCAGGTAGTCGAGGCGTTCGATGACGCCTCGCAGGTCCCATATACCATCAACATTGGAGTCTTGGAAAGACTGGACGTAGATCTCATAGACAACGATTTCTCGCCATCAGTCTCGCCCGCAGTCTGTAATGGACGATGTGTACGAGTCTGAGGTGGGCATGTTTGTCTGCTTCACTACGGGCCTTGTAGGAAGCAGTTTTTGCCGGAGCGACTTTCGCGCCGTGAAGCAGAGGGAGCTTAAGGGTCGTGTTTTGGCTCGTACGAATGGTCGAACAAATTACGTCTGTTCCAGAGATAACAGATATGAGACGCGCCGCTGTGGCATGAGAGAGGAGGCAAGGAGCAAACCAAGGCAGAGGCGATGCTCCATTCAAGCATGTACAAGGGTTGGCTGACATTTATTGGTCCTCTATTTCTTCCCTGGTGTAAGCAGATCGAGGGGTTGTGGTATGAATGTGCTAGCAGACCGCCTTAACTAACTCTGACGTCAAAAATGCGAGGGACGAGAATCATCTTGACGACAGACAGGGTGACAGCTGTCTTGCATCATTCAGAATTTGACCGACTGCAATTCGCGATTTAAATCATCAAATGCGCAAGTACGTCAAAAATTCGCACAACCGCATGAGACACCACGGCGAAACGTAGCGTACCGTACCCTTTTTCCCGGCATCGGTACATGTGACCCAAAGCTCCCAGGACGATCTTATGACTCTGACGCTTCTTTCATTGTCGCTTAGCACTCGAATTCCGCTCTCGATCAAAGAATCCTGTGGAGAGCCCCGTCCTTAGACTACCTAAGAATGCCTCTGTGCTTCTGGTGGATGTCTTGACGACTGGAGCCCGAGAACATTCCTAACGTCACCATCAGGACGATCCATTCACCCCCTAGGGTTTGTCAATCTCTTTTATGCCTTTTCGGACCAGAAGCTCCCCATTATTAAGTCGTTAATATGATATGTCTGATCCATTGGGACGACACAGGAAAAGGCACGTGACCGACCTCGAGCATCATTGCAGAGCGAGGATCATTCTATCTACCAACCAAAGGAGGAACGACCAGGCTGCCTCACCCTGGTGCACTGCCTGCTTATCTGCCTAGCTCATTTCGACCGCGTAGGACACGCCGGTAGGACCATCAAAGATAGATTCCGCGTGTAAAAATGATTTCGAGCGCCTATCCGTCAACCCAATCCACCCAACAACATTCTCGAAGCACCACGTCCAGAAAGAAAGAAAACGCTCTCCCGGTGGGTTCAGCGGTCTGCTATGTATGCGGACAACATCTTCCAGTCAACCCCTTGTCTTCTCACTCTCCAAGAGAGGTGGAAAACATGAAGCTGCAAGGGATACATGGTGAAGCAGCAGCTGGTGCACTGCGAAAGTTGAGATCTAGCCCACCGCAAGCTGAGCTACATGAAAGGCCTCACATGACCACGTCCAACTGAAGCGAGTCTCGTCTACTGCCTGACATTCCTGCCGGATTCAAAGAGTCATGGTGTAAGGCCGCCGTCATCTACCAGATCTTCGTGCCCAGCTTCAAAGTCACCAACAATGACGGTTACGGATATCTTAGGGGTGTGATCGAGAAGCTCGATTACCTCGTTAACCTAAGAACCAACGTCATCTGGCTGTCTCCAATCTTCGAGTTTCCGATGTATGATATGGGATAAGTTCCCAAAGCCGAATGTATTGCAGGGCCGTTCACGACGTGCTAATCCGTATAAGATACGATATCAGCAACCATTACAAAGTTAACCCGATCTATGGCACCGTGGACGAGTTCCATAAGCTACTTGAGACCGCCCACGGCGAGGGATTGAAGGTCATTCTCGATGTCGCCCTGAACCACACTTCGGCGGAGCACGCGTGGTTTAAAAAGTCCATTGCCGCGCACAAGGGGGAGGATAACGGCATGAACGACTTCTACATTTGGGGCGATCCTATCCTGGAAGGACAGGGCAAGCAGCGCCCATCGAGTAACTGGGCCGGCGCCTTCGGGGGGAGCATGTGGAAATGGGTGCCACAGATCGCCAAGTACTACCTGCACGTCTTTGGCGACAAACAACCAGAACTGGGACAACGAGGACGTCCGACGCGAGCTGTGGAATGTGGAAGGTGCTGCGGTTCTGGCTCGACAATGGCACCGACAGCTTTCGTCTAGACACTATTAAAGGCGTTTCGAAGGTTCTAGGCTGGCCGGATACTGAGGTGGTCTTCCTCGATTCATTCAAGCAGAAGGCGAACAAATGTTTGCAAATAGGTGCGCTGTTTCCGGTCTTCACCGAGTGCGTTTTCCACGCTTGCTGACTGAGAGCTTGGAAACAGCTGAAATGTTCATGGTACCTCCACGAAATGTATACCGAGGTTTTCTCCCACTACGATGCCTAGTCTCTTGGCGAGATATCCTGCGATATCACGCCCGAGATTGGCACCGGTTTTATCTCCCGCGAGGAAAGCAAGCGCGAGCTGGATCTCATCCTGCATTTCGAGCATGTCGAACTCGACTGCGTCGATGGCGGAAAGTGGGTTCTTAGGGACTGGAAGTTGCCGGAGCTCAAGGCGGTGGTGACGAAGTGGCAGACACGGATGGCGCAGACGGAGGGCTGGGATACCATCTGGATGGAGAAACACGACCAGCCGCGGGGTTTGACGCGGGCTTGCAACACCACGAGGACATTCCGCGAGGTCAGCGCAGAGCTGTTGGCGAAGTGGCTGTTCTCTCTGCAGGGGACGGTGATTATCTACCAGGGCCAGGAGCTAGGGACGACGAATCCTGAGAAGTTCAGCGAAGACATGTTCAGGGATATTGAGACGGTCGTCTTCTGGCACGCGAACGACGGGGATGACGAGCACGGAAACGAGCAGAAGAATGAGATGGTGGAGCGGGCGATTGCGTCTAGAGGCAGAGAGGCAGCAGGATCCCCATGCCGGTGAGGAAGATCGTTGCAAATCAGCTGTATATTGGTATGCTGACACTTTAGCAGTGGAATCGAAATCACCGAACCAAGGGCAGTTTCACGGGGCGAAGTGTCTGGCCCTGGATCCCACCCCATCCGTATCTTGAATATTTCAGCGCGAAGACTCAGTCCGAAAAGGCCGGCTCAGTTTCAAACTTCTACCGCAAAATGATCCAACTTCGCCAGGAGCACCCTGCATTGGTTCGTCCCCCGCTCGGTCAATTCCCGGATGCATAGTACTGACAACGAAGCCCTTAGATATATGGCGAATATGGGGTCATTGACCCAGATCATCCGTGCCCCTTCGCGTATACGCGGAGCTGGCGCAGCGAGCTGTACCTGATTACCCTGAACTTTGGGAATCGGTTCATCGACTGGGAGCTTCCGGCAGTGGAGTCCCAGATGTGGTCTGTTGTGATGTTGAACCATCTTAGTGAGGTGGTTCCGAGGATCAAACTGAGAGGGGTTGTTCACTTGAGGCCGTATAAGGGAACGTTATAGAGACGGGTCGATGACGATATAGACCGCTTCACACGAAACAGCCTACGTACGATAACCCCAATCGCGTTGGATCAACGCTATTAGAATACAAGCGTCCAGGTCTTCCCTCCACAAATCATTCCTCTGCCAAGAACTGTCAGTTCGCATGGTGACAATCATAAGGGAGGTTTCTATTCGGCCGGTCCCTCCGGGTTAACAACCTAATACTGGCGTTCTGCACGGGATATGCAAGAGTGTTTTCTCGAACGCTTGATCCCTCCCCCATTTGTAGAGCTGCTGAGTGGTTTTAATGTATCTAGAATCTGGAATGGATAAAGCCTAAGAAGGGAACAATCCCCAAATTCCTGGAGACAACCAACGAAACTTAGACCGAAAACACGCATAAACAGCCAGACCCGTCATACAGGCATCACACTATCACGAGTCCCCGCCAAATCCATGTTTGGGAAAAGCGGAGGAGTAGACCGCTTGTCCGGATTCTATCCGGATCCCATCGTTGCCACCTACAATAACGTAACATCGCCGGCACTTTAAAAGGCTCTGACAAAAGAACTCGTCCACCCAGCTCGGACTGATCTCATCTCTCGCTTCACGACACCCTTCAACACGGCTTGACTTCGTTACCTAGGTATACTCGAACTTCTGTGACCGGCAGCTCCACGACGTGGGCGGTTTCGCCCAATTGACGTATTTTCCGTTTTCTCCGAATTACCAAAAGAAGGTTTTCGCTGCCAATTCCTTTAGCTGACAGGCCTGGACTTGACAGAAACTCGTAGGTGATCCCAACTTGATGGAGCTCATTTTCGCTGACGTCAGTATTGGTAAGGACGGATCGTGCACTCCCCACCCCCCCACATTCTCCAAACCAAAGGCTTCCTTACGATTCTCTCCCACTCCGAATTTAGACACGGCGCCGATAGGGCAGCTACGGGTTGGTTTCGGACTGTCGTCATGGTACTGTATATATATTAAGCTCAAGACATTCTCCTTTTTCCAGTCAAGGTCATTGAGATTTGATACTGCTACATTCCTTGCATTCACAACACGATATCTGAGCGTGAACGCATCATTTGTCCAGAATACCTTCAATGGGGCACATCCTATCTCTGTCGATATCCAAATCATGCCGGGGCCATGATACCAAACATGAAGCGCCATGTTTAAATAAGGACGGCTTCATAGATTTCAAGCCTGGGGGTGTTGAGAATCCGCGAAACTGGTCGGCCGCTCGGAGGTGGTACATTACACTCTGCACCGTGTTGCTTGTCCTGAACGGAAACTTTGCGTCGAGCATACCGTCGGGCTGCCTTGGCTCCATGACGAAGGAGTTTCACGTTTCTAAAGAGGCCGCTAGCCTCACAATCACTCTCTTCCTTTTGGGCTACTGTGCAGGACCATTCGTCTTTGCGCCGTTGTCTGAGTTTTATGGTCGGAGATGGGTTTTCTATATCACTTTCCTCCTTTACATGACATTCAACTTCCTTTGTGCTTTTCCACCAAATTTTGGGGGACTGTTGATTGGGCGATTTTTGGCTGGGATATGTGTCTCTGCGACCCTAAGCCATGCTCCCGGCGTCTTGGCCGACCTATGGGACCCCACCGAAAGAGGTAATGCCATGGCCATCTTCTCCGTCGGTATTTGGATTGGGCCCTCTCTTGGTCCCATCGTTGCTGGCTTTCTTGAGTTGAGTAAGGGCTGGCGATGGGGTTTCTATGTTGTTCTCTGGCTTGGAGCTCCAAGTACCCTCCTCATGTTCACGCTGCCTGAAACACATGGTCCCACTATTCTCGTGCAAAAGGCTAAGAGAATCCGGGAAGCGAAAATCCGGGGTTATGAATCCGTCCAAGCCCCGGCTGAGGCGAATAATCCTTCCCTGCTTGGTATCTACAAGATAGCACTCACGCGTCCGTGGATCCTCCTCTTCGACCCAATATGTTTTCTCTGCGATGTGTACATGTGCGTCGTGTATACGTTGCAATATATGCTCTTTAGTATCTATCCGATCGTATTTCAGCAGATGAGGGGATGGAACGCCGGTGTTGGACAGTTGCCTTTGATTGGGACGATACTGGGCTCCTTTCCTGGCGCATTTATTATCTTCCTCGATACACGGCGTCGGAAGAACAAAACTGACCAAGGCCTAGAGTTAGAGCCTGAAGATCGTTTGTTGATGGCCATGATTGGGGGGTGTAGGCTTTCCGGTGACGATGTTTTGGTTTGCTTGGACGGGACAATACAAGTGAGTCCACAGAATTTGCCCTACCATTACGACGAGCGTAAGCTGACCACAGCAGCTCGGTTCACTGGATTGTTCCTACTCTCGCAGGTACCTTTCTGTCAACGTCCCTTATGCTCATTTTCGTTGCTTATGTCAACTATCTCGTCGACGTGTACCTTCAGTTTGCTGCGTCGGCAGTGGCGGGCAATACCTTTGCTAGGTCAGTTGGCAGTTCTGCTGCCCCTTTGTTCACAATCTACATGTTCAAAACGCTAGGTGTTGGTGGAGGGGGCTCTCTTATTGCAGGTGTCGCCACTCTTCTGGCAATTATCCCGTTTGCCTTCTATAAATATGGAAAGCAGATTCGGAGTAAGAGTAAATATGCGCCCGCGGACAAGGAAGCCAGTGCTGAGAAGGACGAGGAGACAATTCCAACAGACTATTTTATAAGTGGAGGTGAGAGCAGAGAGTAGACGCCAGCGACGAGGTCCGGAACTTCAGTGCGGTGATGGGAGTAAATGCAGGTGAATGATATGACGCACTTTGTGCAACTACCCTCGGGCCGACGAGGCAGGACGAAGGGAAGGGGCTCCGCTGAACGCTACTACTGCCATCGGAGGCTTCTAGTGGTTTACCAGTCGGGGCTCATCTAAGTCTCACCAATTTTCATCCCCGGAAGGTCCGGTTGAGATGGTGGATAGCATCCTAATACGAGAGCCTTGAATGGGTTTGGATCCCACATGCTCCGCAACGAATGCCATGCTGATGATGACCACCGTCGTATATCACTATATTAAATACAAAGCGGTAACGTTTCCCAGAAGCCCATCCAGCAGATGGTTGGATTACGCCTGATCTTTTCGGCTTGATTCGGCTGTGGAGGTCTCGTTCTCCTTAACGGATAGGGCCTGGAAGCGGGAGGTTTCTGGATTTGCTCTCGGTGGATGTTGCTGACACCACGTGAAACGATATGGTCTGTGCATTGTCTTCCGACGCGTTTTCGTCTTGTATATCGCTTCCTGCCTATCTTCGACCTGCGCTTTCTTGCACATCTCTGTGGGTGTTGCCCTTTTGCGCACCCACACCCTGTGCATACCTTTTTCTGGACACCCTGCGGATCATCCTCCTGTCCCCTGTACCTCTCTTCGCTGCGCTTCTTCAACGATAACCGCGCGGAGTTTGTGAGATCGTGGTGGGGTCGAAGGAAAACTGAGTTCGCGTCGTTTTCGGACGAGAAGCTCTGTAAGAGGTTTGTTGAATGTCCTTTTAAATTTCTTAAGTTAGCTAAGTAATACTGTGTTTAATGAATATATTTTTAGCATAGTAAGTAGTTTAAAGTTAAATATTTTAAGTATTAATACTTTTTTTTAAGTTCTATTCAAGTTTTTAAAATACTTGTTTCTAAAATATATATTATTTAAATTTCTATTTTTATATAATCTTAGTTTAAAGTATTATAAGTTTTTAGTACATTTTAGTATATTTTTTAAAGAAAAATTAGAAACAAATATTATTAATTTATACTAAAAATTAAAAACTAGGTTAAAACTAGTTAATTTTATTTAGTTTTATAACTTTTATTTTTTTAAAATTTAAGTTTTTAGTAAGTTTTCTTTTATTTTATAAAGTTTATTTTATTTTAATTATATAAGTTATATACTTATAATTTTATAATACTTTTATAATATATATATATATATTATTAATGTATATAATTCTAAATATATTTAAGTAGTTATATAATGTAGAATTTATTATTACTTAAAATTTAACAAAAAAATTAGGTTATTTTAATAATATAAAAAAATAAAGCTATAATATTAATAAAAGTAAACTTAAAAACTATTTAAAAAATAATTAAATATTATAATTTAATTTGTTATAATTAATTATTTTTTAAAATTATTTTTCAATATTTTATTTTTATAGTTATAAAAACTATAACTATAATATATTAAAAAATAATAAATAATTAATATTATAAAAAAACTATAATTTAACTAATATTAGTAAAAACTATTTAAAGGTTTTGTTAAATATAATAAAAATATTATAACATGTTTAAAAAATTTTAATAAGTTGTTAAATTACTTAAAATAATAAAAATAAAACATAACTTAATTAAATTAAAACTAAAATTAATATATATACAAAACTTTTGAAATGTAAAAATCTTTTAAATATAAAATAAATCCTAAATAATTATTATTAGTATATTTTATAAGGAAGTTATTTAATAAGTAAACTATATATATTTATTACGTTTTTTTCAAATAAATTAATAAAAACTTAGTATTATTTTATAAATTCTTAAATTTAATTTTTATTATTATTTTTTAAAACTACTATTAAATTTATATAAAAATATAATTACATAATATTAAGTTATTAAACTTAAAACCTGTGTTTTAAAAACTATTAAGTAATAAACTATAAAAGTTTAAATTTAAGTTACTTTATATAAAATTTTAATTATATTAAGGATTACTAGTAATAAAATAAATAAAATTTTAAAACTATTAAGTAAAACAAATTTTAGTTTCTATTATTAAAAAAATTTAAAGTTTTATAATAACTTAATAAAACTATGCTAATAAATAAAAAAGCATATAATAAAAAGTTTACTATAATTAAAAACAAAGTTTAATTAATTTAAAAAAGTTTTAAAAACAATAATAAGTAAATTCTATTTAAAAAATTTATATAATTAATAACTTTTATTTAATACTTAACAAAATATTTATTTATTTAACTTTTTTTAATATAATTATTAAATTTAATTTTTAAAATTTTAAGAATTACTATTATTATAGCTTAAAATTCATATATATAATAGTTTTATATTTTAATAATTTATAGTTAAATTTTACTAATTTATTATAGTTATTATTATACATATAAATAGTTAAAACAAATTTAAAGTAAACTAAGTTTTAAGCTTAATAACTTAATATTATGTAATTACATTTTAATAAATATATAATAGTACTTATATAAATTTATAAAAAAAATTTAAATTTAAAGTTTTGTAAAATAATACTAAGTTTTTATTAAATTATTTAAAAAAAGGAATTTTTTAATAAAAGTAGGCAACTTACTTATATATACTACTTAGTTATACAATATATTATATAAATATTAAATATAGTAAATATTATTACTATATTATAAAATCTATAATTTTAATTTACTTTAAAATTTTATAGAAAAAAAACTTAAATATATATTTTTTAAAAATAATAATAATAATACTAAAAATTTTTACTATATACACTTTTTAAATGTAATAATATAAATATTTATATATTATTATAAGTTATAAAAACTAACTTCTAAATAAATTAAATATATTAATTTTTTTTAAAAATACTTTTAAAAATTATAAAAGTTTAACTTAAAATTAAAATTAATAAAAAAGAAAATATAAACAATTTTAAACTAATTTACAAAATATATAAAGTTATAAAATATATAAAGTTATAAAATAGTTTATACTAAATATAATTATTAATTAAATTTAATAATTATATAATTTAAAAGTATAAAATGTATATTATTGCTAAGCATAGTAAAGCTCTTTTTATTTAATTAGAAAAATTTTTTTCTAATTAAAACTACTCTAAAATAGCACTAAAGTTTTTTATTTTCTAATTAATTAAAAAATTCCTTCATTACGTGATCTTGCTGTAAGTAAGGAATATTAATTTATTATTATTTTTTATTACTAAAGCTTCTTACTTAACTAATACTTTTTTTATATGACTAATATTAAAGTACTTTGTTATATTCTTTACTAATAGATATATCTTTTTACTACTAATATAGTAACCTTAAAAATGCTACTACTAATAAAATAAACTATAGTACTTAAAAAGCTAAGTATTTACGTTATATTAAGTTAATACTTAATTTTATTAAGGCCTTTATTAATTTATTTACTAACTTATATTTAGGCCTATATTAAGCTGGCCGTAAAGTCTTATATTAAGCTATTTTTAAAGCTTTATACTAAGCTGCTCTTAAAGCTCTATATTAAATTTAAATCACGTTTTATATAGGAGAAAAAGAGATCTAAGGGGGTCTCTTTCTTAATAGCTAAATCTAATTTAATATAGAAGCTAAATTTAATTTAATATAAAAGCTAATTCTAATTTAATATAGAAGCTAATTCTAATTTAATGTAAAAGATAGTTTAGATTTAAAGTAGAAGCTAATTTAGGTTTAATAGTTACTTTTTTAACGTAACTTTTATTACACTACTTTTGTTTTAATACTACTTTTTTTTTAATACTACTTCTCTTTAAATACTACTTTTCTTTTAATACTATTTTTCTTTTAATACTACTTTTCTTTTAATACTATTTTTCTTTTAATACTACTTTTCTTTTAATACTACTTCTCTTTTAACTTTATTTCTTTTTTTACTTTATTTCTTTTCTTATTCTGTTTCTTTTATGCTGCTTTTTTTATGCTACTTCTTTTATACTATCTTTCTTATACTATTTTTTTATACTATTTCTTAGGCTACTTTTCTATATCTGCTTTTTCACGTAGTTTTTTTTATACTACTTATTACTAAGCGTAGCGAAGCCCTCTAATATTAATATTAGCTTTAGTATTTTAAAAATACTATAAATAGTTAAGAAAGTAAAAAAAGTTTATAAAACTTTAATTATTAGAGTTTTTACTTAATAAATTAAATAAAAAACTATAAAAAGTAAATTAGCTATTAATTTTTAGTTTTCAAAGTAAAGTTATTTAATAATAATTATTTAATTATTAAATAACATTTTAAATATAGCTAATAAAGTTATATATAAAATATATATAATAAAAACAATATAATATAAATACTATATACTTTTATATAATATAATAAAATATTTAAAAAAAAGTATTTTATATAAATTATAATAAATTCTATATTATAAAATAATAAAAAAGTATAAAACATTTTAAATTAATTTTAAAAAATTATAAATAAAAATTGTGTTTTTTTTTAAATTAATACTTTATATTTATATTAATAAAAAAGTATAAATAAAATAGTTAAAGTTTATATATAGACTTTTTACTATTATAATAAAAAAATTATTTTATTAAGTAATTTACATAAAAAACTTTTTAAAAAATAAATTAAGTAGACTTTTTTATATTAAAGGTACTAGTAAAAATATATTATAATTAAAGTTTATATTAAACGTAAGTAATATATATACTTAATTAAATTTAAATATAAAAAAGCTTATACTTTTTTTTAATAAGTAAATCTGCTATTATTTAATATAATAATAAAAATATAAATTAAAGTATATACTGTTTTTTGTTACTAATGTAATGTAAGGAAAATACTAAATACATATAATTTAAAAACTAGTATATAATATATATACTAAATTATTATATTATTTATATTAATATATATTTTTAATTAAATATATATTTTTAGATAAAAAAAAGTTTTATAATAATAGTGTACTTTATAATTAGTTATAATATTAATACTACTACTAATATATTAAAAATGTAAATAATATAACTTATTTATTACAACATTTTAACTTTACTTAAGAAAACTTTCAAACTATTATTATTTACGTTTATAACTTAATTAAAAATATTTAACAAATTAAACTTTAATTAAAAGTTATTAAAGTTATTAAAAACTAAAATAAAAAGGTATACTTTTTAAAAACTTTATTATATACTATTTTATATAAAAGCAAAGCTATATTATAAATAAAGTATAAGTAAAATGCTTTTTTTAATATATAAATATATAAGCTTTTTAACTTTATATTTAATTAAATAAAACATATAATAGAGTTAACTTTATAAAAACTAAAAGTAAGTAAACTTTAATAAAAAACTATATAATAATATAAATTTAGTTAAATACTAATATTTACATATAAAAAAAGTAAATAGTATATACTTAAAAAATTAAACATAAAAAAATATCTTTTAAAATATTAAAAACTTTAAGTAAATAATAGTTATTAAATTTTTAAAAACTTTTTAAAAATATAGATATATATTTAAGTTTTATTATTTACATATAAGATTTAGTTTACAAGTAATTAAAATATAGTTAATAAAATTAGTTTAACTTTTTATTAATATTATATAAGTAAAACATTAATATTATAACTAAAATAATTAATTATTAAATAATAAAAATAACTAAACTATAAATGTATATTAAACTATTACTAAATATTTAATATTTTTTTTATATTAAAACTATAGTTTACAAAGCTATAATACTACTTAAAAAAAAGTTTTTTTTTTCATTTTCATTTTTTTTTTTTTTTTTACTAGTAATAAGTTAAAAAAAAGTTAAATATTATATATAAATAAATATATATGTTAGTTAATTACTTTTATAAATAATTATAAATTTAATTATAATAAAAAAGTTTTATTAACAAATTTTTTTTAATTTTAATTTTTATACTTTTTTATTTATAAAACATATAATAAAAAGTATAGTTAATATAATACTATTATTAAAAACTCTAAAAAATAAAAAGTAGTTTTAATAGTATATTAAATATAATTTAAAAATATAAATTATATAATTAAAAAAGTATAACTATTAGTAAGTAAAATATAATAATTTTAAAGTATTTTTAAAGTATTTTTAGCTATTAAAAAAATAACAAATAAGAATAAAATTTAAAATAATAATATTTATAATAGAAATAAAATTAGCTTTTAAAAAGTAATATTAAATTTATTAAAGTTGTTACTACTTTATAATAGTATAAAGTACTATATTTAATTTCGTAATTTTAACTAAAATATAGTAATTAAATATATTAACTTAGTTAAATACTTTATTTTTACTATAATTATTTACAAAAGTAAAGTATTTTAAAATATTTAATTTAATATAAATTTAGGTATTTTAAAAAAGTAAATAATTACTATTAATAAAATAAACTAAATAATTAATTAACTAAATTTTATATAACTTAAAAACGTATTTAAACTAAATACTAAAAATATATTAAAAGTAAAATAGTTATTTACTATAAATTGACATAATAATTATTATATTAAACATTTTAATTATTATATTAAAAAGTATAATATTATTTTACTATAATTTCTTAACTATTTTTTATATACTTTTTAGTTTTTAAATCTTATTGCATTTAGTTTTATAAAATATTCTTTTAAAACATTCTTTTATAATAATATTTATTATTATTTTTATTTACTACTTAATTTAGTTTTTTTAATAAATTTATACAGGCTAATTCTTTTCTATAAAAAAAAATTACTAGTAAAAAAACTTATAAGTATACTATATTAAAAAAAGCTAATATTTTACTATTATAGTATTTTGTTTTTACTTTTTAATTTTTTTTATAATTTATATTTTAAGCTATTGTATTTGTATTTTATAAATAATTATATTTCTTTTTTTTACACCTTTTTTTTAAACTCTTATTATTAGTTTAAGCTTTAAAATAAAGAAAAATAATTTATTTTCTTAATATTAATTACTTTTACTATTTAAAATTAAGTAAGTATTTTAGTTTTTATAAACTATTTTATAGCTACTTAAGTGCTACCTCTTTAACTTAGTTTTTTTTTTTAGTTATTTTAATAAAAATACTACTATTAGTTTAGATTTTTTAAGCTTAAAATAGTTAAAAAAATATAGTATATAGTTTATAGTAGCTAACTATAGTTATACTATAAAAACTTACTTAAAACTCTTATTATTATTAGCTAAATATTAAGGCTAAAAACTTTTATATAAAGTAGAAGTAAAATAGTAGCTTTTACTTTTAAGAATTTTTTAAAAAGCTAGTAAAGTTTAGTTTTATAGTAGTTAAAAATAACTATAAATATTAAAAAGTTTTACTAAAATATAGAGTATATTTTATTAAATACTTATTATATAAAAGTTTTATTAAATATATATATATATATTTAGTATAATTATAATAATAAAGCACATTCTACTATTATATTCCTAATTTCTTTTTTAAAAAAATTAAGCAAAAATTATAGTTTATAATAAAACCTTATTTATAAAAAATTTAACATACTTTTCTTACTTTCATTATTAATTTTTAGCTATTTTAAATAGTAAATAACTAATAACTTAATATACTATAAAAACTTCTTAATTAGTAAACTAAATAAATTAGTAAACTTTAAGATAAAATTATGCTATAAAATAAAAAAAAGTAAAGCTTAAAAATAAGTTAAAAACCTAAAAATTTAAGTAATAAAAATTAAATAATATAAAGTTAAGTTATATTTTTATTTTGCCTTTGTAGCAAAAGGTTTGTACTCTAATATATAATTTACTATTATAATAAAAAACTTATTAAATAATACTTACTAATTTAGTAGTTTTTAACTTATTACCATTACTATATTTATAAATACTTTATTTATACTTTATAATACTAGCAACTTAAATGTAAATAATAATAAAAAAAAACCTTAATATATTATTATTACTTAGCTCTTATAATTATCCATTAAAATTTTTAATCTAACTATTTTTACTAATAGTAAAAACATATTTTATAAGTGTTAAAACTTTTAAATAAGTAATAAGCTTATTAGTAATACTAATTAGTATAAGAAAAGTATAAAAGTAACTACTAAATAAGCTTAAGTATTATATATTATTAGTAGAATTATAAATAAAACTATAAATTATTTTTACTTTTATATAAAAGCTAATAAAAAATAAGTAGTTATTACTAAATTTAATCTTTTAGTTTTTTTTATATAATTTTTATAAACTTACTAAAATATTATTAAGTTAAAAACTAGCTATATAGTTTTAAGTATGTTTTTAGTAATAATATTAACGTATTTTATAAGTGAGCTGGTCAAACAAGCGAGCTAATCACTTTACCAAGAAATTACGAAAATCTTAATAACGTTATCAATTCTTAATATTTTTTAATAGAAATTTAAAATCTATAACGCTATATACTATATCTAGCTAGTATTAAATTTATAGTATAATTATGTTATTAATTAATTTAATTACAATAATTACAACAAGTTTTAATAAAAAAGTATATAGATAATATATTTTCTTTAAACCTTAATAGAACTTTATAAAAATTTAATAACGTTTTATTACACTTATAGATTAAGTTAATAAATTAGTAAATAGTAGTAGAAGTTAATACTTATCTAGATATTAAAATTTAGGTGCCGAAAACAGCTTCATATAATATAACTAATAAAATTAGACTGGTTATAGACTATTGACTATTTTACTTTAAAAGTAGATAGTGTGGAATGAATAATAAAAATTGTTCGTATAAGAATTTATAATATTCTTATAAAATAGGATTGTCAACCCTGTTTTTATTAAACTTTTAGTCTTAGTTAAATAATTAAATTAATTAATAATATAATTATACTATAAATTGAATACCAGCTAGGTATAGTATATATTCTTATAGATTTTAAATTTCTATTAAAAAATATTAAGAATTGATAAAGTTATTAAGGTTTTCGTAATTTCTTGGCAAAGTGATCAGCTCGCTTGTTTGACCAGCTCACTTGTGAAATACGTTACTAACTTTATTAATAAATTTTATATATTAGTAAACTAAGTTTAGCTTTTATATAATTAATAAAAAAACAAGTTATATAATAAACTACTATTAAGCTTTTAACTTTTTTTAATAATATAGTATTTAATACTAGCTTTACTTTTAAAAAGTACTATTTTACTATTAAATTTTATATTATAGCCTTAAGTTTAAGTACTTAAAAATAATAAATATAATATATAAGCAAGTAATAGCTTATTATAAATTAAAGTATCTATTTTATTTTTTTATTTACTAAATTACTAAAACTAGTACCTATGTTTTTTTTACTTTTAGTATATACTACTATAATTATAATAAGCTAAGTTGTTTTTAAAAGATTATAAAACTCTATATATTATTAAAATAAAAGTAATTAAATAATAGTAAATAGTTTTACTACTTATTAAAAACTACTTTTCTTTAAATAAAAATAAAGAAGTTAATACTTATATTAATAATTTAAAAACTAAACTTTAAGTAAAGACTTTAGTTTAAAAATAATAATAAAAGTAATAAATACTTTTTTTATTATAAAAAGCTTAGTTAAAAACAAATTATTAACTATACTATATTAAATTACTTAGAATAGAATTGTTATTAAAATTATTACTTTACTAAATACTAAAGCTAGTAGTATAGTTTTTATTTACTTTTAGTTTTATTTATTATTAAGAAATACTTTAAGCTTATATTTAACAAAATTTAAAGTAAAAGCATTAAAATATTAAGTTATAATAATTAGGTTATAAGTATAATTTATTATTACTTTATTATATAGCTAGTAATTAATAGCCATTATATTAGTACTATATTTATATTTTGTAATATAAGTTATTACAACTTTTTTATAAACTATAAATAGTTTAAAGTTACTTAAGTTTGTTTAAATTATATAAAGTATTACATAATATAACTTAATAATAACAATTATAATGTTAATTATAATATTATAATTTTAGAAAAAGAATTTAAATTATATAAAATAAATACTGCTTACTAGTAAAATACTAATAAACATAACTAATAAATAAACTAGTAAATTTAAAAATTTAAGTACTTAAATTATTATTAATGTTTATTACTTACTAATAATACTATTAAGTTTACTTATTTTACTTAACTTTTTAAAAATAATACTAAGCTAAAAAAGTATACTAAGTATAATAGCTAATATAATTACTAATATAATTACTATTAATATACTAAACTACTTTTAATAACTAATATAAATAAGTAAGTTAATAGTATAAGTAATAGTACTATAAATAAGCTAGCTCTATTTATTTTAAAAAACTTAAGAAAAAGAGCTATAAAATCTAATTACTAAGAAAATATTTCTATTTATAAAGTACTTAACTTAAGCTAACTATATACTAAAAATATTTTTAAAATACGATTTAAATACTCTACATTCTTACTAAAAAGGTGTTGATTATAATATTATACTAAAAGCTAATAATTTCTTTATAATAAGCTTATTATACTACATGTTACTTAAGTAGCTATAGTTAGTTAAGAAGTATCTTAATAATTACTTATATAAAGGTTTTATTATTTTTAGTACTGTCTATTACAATTTTCTAGTTCTCTTTATAAAGAAACTTAAAGGGAGATAGCAATTCTGCGTGGATTACTAAAAGCTTAATACTATCACAAAAAAAGATAAGTATTCTATTCTATTAATTAATGAGACTATGTTATGGTTAGCAAGAGCTAAGGTTTTTACTAAGCTAGACATCTGCTAAGCGTTCTACAGGATCCGATTAAGTAAGGACAATAAGGACCTCACCACCTTCCGAACGCGTTATGAATCATTCAAGTATTGGGCATTGCCATTTGGCTTATGTAATGGTCCTGCTTCTTTTCAGCGCTATATCATCAAGGTCTTATATGACTACTTGGACGATTTCTATACAGCCTATATTGACGATATTCTTATTTACTCTAAAGACCCGTTGGAGCATGAAGGGCATGTTTACAAGGTCGTTAAGGCCCTTGAAGCTGCAGGATTGCAAGCTGACATTAAGAAGAGTGAGTTTGCTGTTACATCGACAAAGTTCCTGGGCTTCATTATAAGCACTGACGGAATTCGTATGGATCCGGACAAAGTCGCTGTCGTACGTAATTGGCCAGTCCCTAAGTCAGTCAAGTTGCTGCAATCATTTTTAGGCTTCTGCAACTACTACCGCTCTTTTATCAAGAAGCTCAATACTGATGCCAGCAACGGAGTTCTTGTAGGAGTAATATTACAGCTACAACCTAATGGCCATTGGCGCCCTGTCGCCTTTTGGTCAAAGACCATGCTCGAATCAGAGATGAATTACGAGATTCACGACAAAGAGATGCTCGCAATTGTAAAGGCACTTCAAGAATGGCGTCCTCTGCTTATTGGACTTCAACAAACGCCGTTCATGGTGTATACTGACCACCGCGCCCTGGAGTACTTTACGACCAAGCAATTGCTAAATCCTCGACAGGCTTGATGGTCAGACATTCTAGCAGAGTACCACTTCAAGATTACCTATACCCTAGGCTCTGCTAACGTCGTAGCCGACACCCTCACGCGCAAGCAGGAAGAGCTGAAAACGCAGAAAGAGAAGAACGTCGCCACACGGACGCGAGTCTTGATCAATCCACAGCTGGTGCTCAATACCGTCGAACATGTAGGACTAGACAATCAAGCCTTGAACGTGGCTCAAGAGACTGCAAAGCGTAATCCAGAAAGCAAGGCCTCCACAGCGATTGAAGCAATGGCTACATGCCTAGGAAGCAAAAGAAGATCTCTCGACCGCGCCAGAGGACGATTCGGCCGAGCATGGAGCTCTCTCTACGAGAAAATTGCGACAAAGGAGAGAATAGGAGGTAATTACGTACAAGAGTCGTCCCCGACTCTTCTCTATGGAGGGGGATAATGTGACGGCCAGCTCACCTGAAGTGCGCTCGGGTCACATGATTGTCTGCCTGTTTAGGCCTAGTGCCTTGGCACCAGCCTATATAAGCACTTTGGCCCTGCGTACCTTCATCAACTTTATTCTAGAGTAGTCAACTTTAGCTATCTCAACTATTAACTTAAAAGTTAATTCTAAGAATATGCTAGCTGTAATACCTATAATTCTACTCTTTAAAAAAACTCTTAAAAGTAGAAGCTACTACTCTACTTTTACTTTATACGAAAGTTCTTGGCCTTAATACTTAACTAATAATAATAAAAGTATTAAGTAAAGTTTTATAATATAACTATAGCTAGCTAGTATAAAGTATATATTATATTTTTTTTCTACTACTTTAAGCTTAAAAAAACTAAACTAGTAGTATTATTTTTATTAAAAAAAAATAAAAAAAAAATACTAGACTAAAAAAGTAGTACTTAAGTAGCTATAAAGTAGTATATAAAGTCTAAAATACTTACTTAGTTTTAAATAGTAAAAGTTATTAATATTAAGAAAATAAACAGCTTTTATTTATTTTAGCACTTAAACTAATAGTAGAAAATTAAGAAAAAGTATATAAAAAAAAGGAAAATAAAATTATTTATAAAACATAAGTATAATAGCTTAAAATGTAAACTATATAAAAAGTAAGAAAATAAAAAAAAGGTACTATAATAGTAAAGTATTAGCTTTCTTTTAATATAGTACCTTAATAAAAAAATTTATTAGTAAGTTTTTTTATAAAAAAAATTAGCTTATATAGTTTATTAAAGAAACTAAATTAAATAGTAAATAAAAATAATAATAATAAATATATTACTTAAAAAGTTTTAAAATTAGTAAAAGTATTAAATTATTAATTTATTTAATAAATAAATAATGTAAATAAGTAAGTAACGTATTTTAAAATTTACTAAAAATATTAAGAATTTACACATAAATAATTTAACAACTACTAATTAATAAATTCTAGAAATTTAATAGGTAATGAATAGTTTGTTAAAATAGCAACTATTAAATTTTTAAGAACTAGAAATTAATTATTACTAAAATATTTAAAAAAAGTAAGTTTTAAAGCTAATATAATACTATTTTAATAACAATTAATTACTAGTTTTTAAAAATTTAATAGCCTTTATTTTTAAGTACTATTAATTATTTATTAAATTTCAGGAATCTATTATTAAGTAGTTATTAAAATATTTATGTTTAAATTCTTAATTTTTTAGTCAGTTTTAAAGTATATTACTTACTTATTTATATTACTTATTTATTAAAAATATTATAATAGTTTTAAAACTTTATAAAAGCTACTATAAGTAAAAATAATAATATAATATTAAAATTTTTAATTTTAGCTATTTACTATTATAATACTTGTAAATTACTAAAATATAATAAAAAACTTATTTTATATTTAAAAACCTTTTAAATAATATAGTTATTATTTAAAATAAGTTAATAATAGTAGAATTTAAAAAAAAATTATATATTAGTTAAAATATTAAAAAATGTACTTATAATTTAGTAATTTTATAATTTAATAACTATATTAAATTTTGTAAAATTACATAACAAAAAGTTATAAAACTTTTTAAAGTAAATTTAAAAAAAAATACTAATATAATAAAAAATAACGTTTATTTTTTCTAACTTTAAATATTTTAGTAGTAACTATTTTACTAAAATTTTAGCTAAAAAGTTTATTTTAATAATAAGTAAAGTAGAATTTAATAATATTAATAATAAAACATAATTAAAGTATAGTTAAATTAATATTAACTTATATATATTAAAAAGTAATATATAACTTAATAATAAAACTTTTAAATAAAAAAGTTTTAACTTTAAATAGTATATTAAATAATATAATAAAAATAGTATTTTTTAGTAATTACTTAAAAGCTTATATAAGTAGTTTACTAGTATTTTAAAAATATAATAATACTAATTTATTATTTATTATTATTTTTATTTACTACTTAATTTAATTTTCTTAATAAGTTTATGTAAAATTTTTTTTTAGAAAATAAAAAAACTTTTAAAAAGAGTAAAAAGTAATACTTTAAATAGTATTTATATAATATTAAGAAAATGTACTGTTATTAAATTGTATTATACTAATACTTTAGTTTTTTATATAAAAAAGTATTTAAATATTTAATTTACTTTATTTACTATTTAAGCTATTTTTATTACATTTTTGTGTTATTTTTATAAAGTTATATACTTATTTTTTACCTTTTTAAATTTTTATGTGTATAATTTTTTTTAATAACTACTTATATTTTATTTAAAAGTATATAGCTAATAAAAAAGATTTTTTTTTATTAAAAAGTTAATAATGTGTAAAACTAAGTATTACTTTACTTTAAAGTCTAAATTTAAATTTTTTATTATATTATAAATAATAAGAAAATATAATTTAATAATAAAAGTTTTTAAAGTTTTTATAACTAAATACTTAAGCTACTAAATAATATTAAAATAAAAACCACTATTATTAATAATTTTAAAGTATAAATTACTTTTGTATAATATAAATACTATATAATATAATACTTAAAAAAAGCTAAAAATATGTTTTTAGTAATTTAAATAACTAAATATATATATTAAAATATAGTAGTTGTATTTTTAAACTTTTATTAAAACTTACTTTTTAGTAAAAAAGTTTTACACTATTACTACTTTATTATACTAATATTATATAATTGTATATATATTTTTGTATTTATTTTAGTAGTTTATTAATATAATTTTAATAAAGCATTAATAGTACCTATTAAGCTTTTAGACTTTATTATATAAAAGTGTAAAATCTAATTTTATAAAACTTTATACTAATTTATTATAAAAAGTTAATTATAATTACTTTATATAAAAAAATTACATTTTTTAAAAAAACTATTTACTAATTATACTAAAAAACTTTTTATTTAAAGTAGTTTAAAAGTAAGTAATAAATAAAACAATAATAGTTATTTAAAAATGTAATCTATTTTTATAAAATTAAAAAATAAAAAAAAATTAATACTTTTAGTAATTAGTTTAATTGCTTTTAGTACTTAAATAGTATAAAAAACGTGTTTAAATTACGTAATTTTAATATAAAACTTAAACTTAATTAAAGCTTTTAATAATTTATTTATAAATATTTATTTTATATAAATTTTTTTTAACTATTTAATAAATATGTTTTATGTTTATTAGTTATTAAAGTAAATAAATTTAAACGTAAATTAATATTATATAAAAAATTTTACTTTTACTAATTTTATTTTTAGTTTTTTAATTAAATGGGTATTATTACAATTAGTAAAATAATTATAAGTTTTAAAAAGTATTATTACTTAAAAGCTAAATAATTAAATAATTATAAATAAATTATAGTAATTTAATGTATTAATACTTAAAAATAAGTAATTTTATTATTTATTATTTTTATAAAAAAATACTCCTTTTTTATTTAGTATTAAAATAATATTATACAACTAAATTAATTAATTAATACTAAGTAATAATAATTAAACAACTATTAAACTTAGTATTAAATAGTTAGGAAACTTTAATAAGTATAGAAAAAAAACTATATATTAAATACATATTATTTACTAATTATTAATGGTTCTAAAAGCTATAACTTATTTAAATTTTAGTAACTTTATAAAAAAAGAATATTATTATATTTTATATATTAGTATACTTGTTATATTTACTTTAGCTAGTTAGTATAAGCTATTTAAATTTCTAAAAAAAGGTATATAAGTTATATAGTAAAAATTTCATATACTATTATATTTACTATATTATTAATTTTAAGATTTTATTAGTATTTAAAGTAGTTTACTAAAACTTAATTATAAAAAGTAACATTTATACAAGTTTTTAAGTACTTAGCTTAATTTTATATAACTTAAATATAATACTTTTAAAGTTTAATATTAAGTTATAAATATTATTACTATTAATAAATTTTTTTATAGTAGTTAAAAATACTTAATAATAATATTAAACTAAATTCTTAAATTATTTTAACTTATAAGTAAATTTAAAAAAAATAGTTTACTTAATTTAATTATTACTTTACTAAATTATTTTACTAAAAGTATTAAGTTAATAATATAATTAGTAGTTTTATTATAATTAGAAGTTACTAGCTTTTAAAAAGTAAATAAAACTATAATATAATATAAAAAGGAAAAAAAAAATTTAAAAGTAAAAATAATTAATAAAATTAAAAACTTAAAGCTAATTACTAAAGCTAATATTAATATGTAAATTAAAAGTAAAAGGTACTAAAATAAAAAGTATACTAAAGTAAATATATTATAAACACATAAATATAACTTAAAAATATATAAAAGTTTTAAGAAATAAAGTAACTATTTACTAACTAAATAACATTATAATAAATACTAGTATTATAAAGTTATTTATTTATAAAGTAATAAAAACTTAATAAAATATTAAACTTATTTATATATATAGCTTGTTTATAAAATACATTATTAAATATATTTAATTTAAAACTATTTATAGAAATTTATATAAATATATTAAAAAAGTAATAAAAATAATTTTACTATAATACTAAAAAAAAATTTATAAATTTTATATTACATAAACTAATAATTATTAAATTAAATTAAAATATTTACAAACTTAAACTATTAATAATAGTTTAAGTATTTTAAAAAATAGAAAACTTATTTAAAAAATAATACTAAATTAGAGTTTATTTAAACTAAAAAAACATAATAGCTTTTATAATTATAAAAAAGTTAAATTAACATTAAATTTAATAGGTAAAATTATTATTAGCTTTTAATTACTAAATTCTTTATAATAAAAAAAATAAAGTAACTAATAAACTTAGTTAATAAATTAACCATATAAAAAATATACTAAAAATTTATAACTTAATTTTAAAAGTATTAAAAAACAAATTATTAAACTATATATATTTAAGTATTACAACAATAATTATTATAAAAAAAAATTACAAAATTTAACTAAAAGTATTTATAATAGTATAAAATAAAACTACTTATATACTAAATAATTTATAAGTAAAATTAATTAAAATTCTATACTTAATAAAATATATAAATGCTAAAAAGTTACAAAAAAAAGTAAAGTATATTAATAAAATCTTTTCAATTTTTAAATTTTATAAAAAAGTTTATATAATTTTAGTAGAGTATATAAAGTACTAACAAAATAAAGTAATAAAATATAAAAAGTATAAATTAATAAACTAATTTTTATAACTAATAAATTATAAAAATTATTTATAATAAACTTTGTTACAAAACTACTAATATAATATTATATTAATAATTATAAATTAATTAATAAGGTATTTTTACTTTATATTAACTCATATATAATTTAATATAAATAAGTTAAAAAAAAACAATAAAAATACTTATAGTATAATATAAAATATTACAAAATTTTATAATAAATAAAAATAAGTTGTTTACATTAATATTTTAAAAAACATTTATTAAAAAATTTAAAATAAGAAAACAATTTTTTCACAACTTATTATTTATAAATAAATAAATAAAACATAAAAACTAAACATTAAAATAATATTTATAAATTTACGTAAATTATTTATAAAATAATTAAGTTAACTTACTATTAATAACTAAGTTTATTTACAATTTTATAAGTTATTAAAAATTAAAAAATTATTTATTTATATAAACTATAGTTATAAGCTAATAACTAATTAAAAACTAAAAAATACTAAACTAAATTTTTAATAAAGCAAAAATTAAAGTTAAAAAACTTTAATACTTATATAAAAAAATAGTATAAATATTATTTAAGAAAATACTTTAATAAATAATAAAATAATAAACTTAAACTTAAAACCTAACTTTAAAAAAAATAAAGTTTTTTTACTATAAAAAAATTAAAAACTAAAAAACTATTATAAAAATTAAATTATATTATACTATAATTATTTAAAGTAAAATAATAAATAAAACTTATAAACTATAAACTAAAATTACTTAAAAACATAAAAGTTTATTTAATTTATAATATTTTTTTTCTTAAAATAGTACTACTATATACTAAACTAAAAATAAAAACTAAACTTAAAGAAAATAATATTAAGTAAAAAGTATAAAATACTTTAAATTACTAAAAGTTTAAATATTATTAAAAGAACTTAATTAAATAAAAATTTTATAAACTTAAAAATAACATATAAAAGCTAATTAATAACTTAAAAAAAAATTTAAAGTTAATTAACTATTATTATAAAAAAAACTAGTACGTACTAAATTTTAAAATTTAATTAAAAAAAACATAATAACTAAAAAATATTTTATTTAAAACTAAAAAAAAGTAATAAAAGTAAAAAAGACAATACTATAAATTATAGTATATAAATTATTTAATTTTACTAGTTTTGCTTTTTTTTACTTAAACTTTATTAATAACAGCTAATTTTTTTTAATTTTTTTTTTAAAAAAATATATTTAAGGGAGTATATAGCATAAATAATATTATTAAATATAAGTTTTTAACTTATTATTTTAAGTATATTTAAGTTATAAGTAAAGTTTTTTTTTACTTTTATAATTAAAATAATTTAATAAAAACTATAATAATATTAATTACATAAATTAATTTAACTAATATTCTTAAAGTAATAACTTAATATAAAGTTGTTTAAATAAATTTTATTTACTTTTTAATAATAAAAATAAGGTAATAGTATTAAATAGCTATGTTTTTAACCTTTTTTAACTAAATAGTAAACTTATATTAAAAACGACTTTCCTTTAGTTATCTTCGAAATTTTAAATAAAAGTAAAAAAAAGAAATATTTTTATAATTTTACTATTTTTCATAAAAAATTGGTAAGGTTTATACTACTTATAAAAGAATTAAAATAATATTTAAATTAAAAAAAATAATAATAAAATAATAACTTTAAATAAAAATGCATTTCTATAAAAAAATTGTATAAGAAAGTATATATAAAATCTAAAAAAATTAAAATTAATTAAATATATATTAAGCTATATATAAAAGTCTTTTAAATAAAATTTAAAGCATATAAAAAGTAGTATTAAAACATGTAATAATGTTATAAAATACGTTTTAGTAAATAAAAAAAAGCAATTTTCATTATTTTTTTAGTAGTATTATATATATATATATATAAAATTTAATTATAAGTATAAATTATTAAATACTTTATAGTTACTTTTAATATTTTATAATTGCTTTAAAATTAGAATTTAACTTTTAAATAAATTTGAAATAATACTATTTTATTAAATATTTTATTTTATAGTTTATATTAACTAAAGTTGTTATTTATTAAATTTAATAAGCTTTATTATATATTAGTAAGCAAAGAAACTATTTACATGTATATAGAAAATACTTAAATAAGTATTTTATATATAAAACTTAAGTATGTTTTACTTTATATTAATTTTACGTTATAATATTCGCATTCTACTTAATATTTATTTTATATTAGTTTTTTAAAAAAGTTTATAATCAAATTTTATACTTTTTTTTAAGTTTATAAAAATTAGTTAACGTATTTAATAAATAAGTAACTTAAATAGGTAAGTAACTTAAATAGGTAAGTAACTTAAATAGGTAAGTAACTTAAATAGGTAAGTAACTTAAATAGGTAAGTAACTTAAATAGATAAGTAACTTAAATAGATAAATAACTTAAATAAATAAGTAACTTAAATAGATAAGTAACTTAAATAAATAAGTAACTTAAATAAATAAGTAACTTAAATAAGTAAGTAGTTTATTTTATTAAGTTTTAACTACTTTATAAATAAATAATAATTTAATAGTAATAGCTATTACTATAATATTTAACTAGTAAATAGTTATTTTATTTATTAACTTTTTTATATATTTTTAAGTTATGCTTTATTTTACTATAGTATCTATAATACTTTTATTATAATATATTAATATATTTTTTACTTTAATATGTTTTACTTTTAATTTATGTATTAATATTAGCTTAAGTAATTATTTTTAAACTCTTTGCTTTTATTAGTATTTTTTAATTTTTAATTTACTATTTTTACTATTTTTTGTATTATATTATAGCTTTATTTACTTTCTAAAGTTTAATAATTTTTAAATATAATAATAAAACTTTATATATTATTAACTTAGTACTTTTTACAAGCTAATAAATTAACTTAAAAATATAAGTAAATAAGCTATTTTAATATTTTTAAATTTATTTATAAATTAAAGTCTTTTAAGACTTTAATTTAGTAGTAGTGTTAAGTATTTTTAATTTTTATAAAGTATTTTTTTTTCTAAAAAAATAGTATTTAAAGTTAAATATTAAGCTTTAAAAGTATAGTATTTAAGTTAAATAACACTAAGTTAGTACTTTAAAAACTTACAAAAATATTACTTTCTATAATTATATTTTAATAGACGACTTTAAATACTAGTAAAAACTTAAGCTTTATAATATAGTAAATATAGTTATAAATAAAATTTTTAACTTAGTAGTTATATACATTGTTTAAAAATAAAAAATAATTTATATTAAACAGCTAAAGTAAATGTAATAAATAAAATAATATATAAAGTATAATAATTTACTCTTTGTTATAAAGTTACTAAATTTTAAATAAATTATAGCTTTTATAGTTATTAATTATTAGTTAATTATATACACTTATTATATAATACTTTATATACTTATTAATGTACTCTAGCTATTAAATATTAATTTTATTTATTATCTAATTATTATTACTTAATAAAATAAACTAATTTAACAGTATATTATTACATTTTTATAAAAATAATAAATAGTAAAATTGTTTATTTTTAAATATTAATACTATAAATTATTATAACCTACTTATAATTATTTAATTAAACTACTTTATACTAATTATGTTTATTAAAGCTTGTAATAATTTTATTACTTAAAATAACTTTTATTTTAAAACTAGTTTTATTAAAGTTATAAATGTTTTTTTTAGTAATATTATACTTTTCTTTTATATAGTATATGTGCTTAAATTATAGTTTAATAATTTTAAAATTTTATATAAAACTTTTTAGTAGTTAAATTTTTAATTATATACTATTTTAACTTTTAAAGTTTACTATACAAAGCATTTTAATTACTTAATATTAACTTTATTATTAAAATGTATAATAAGTAGTTAATTAGCTATACTTTTTATAGTATTAAATTTAAGAAAAACCTTTTATAAATTTAAGTTAAGTATATATTAAATAATAACTAATTTTTTTTAGCTTATTAAGCTTTTTTAAATTAAGCTTATAATTATGTTATAAAGTAGTTTTAATATATTAATATTTTAGTATTATTTAGAAATATTATATATTATTATGACATATTATATATTATATATTTAAATTTTCTTAATTGCTAAAATAGCTAAAAATAGCCTACTTTAAATATAAATTAATTAGGTATTACTTTATTAATGTATTATACTTAAAAGTTAATAAATTATAATATTTTAGTAAAATAAGCTACTTGCTTATTAAATACATTATATGTTTTTATTTAGTTTTTTTTAAAATATAATTTAAAATAACACTTTTTGTATTTTTAGTTTTTTTAACTTATACTAGGTATTTTACTTATTTATACTTTTTTTAAGTACTTTTTTAATTTATATATTTAGTATTTTTATTTTAAGTTTATAGTATTAGTACTAATACTATTGTTTTCTTAAATTTTTTAATTTATTTTTTTAGGTATTTCAATTAATTAGTTATGTAATACTTATTTATTATTTATTATTTATTATTTATTATTTATTATTTATTATTTATTATTTATTATTTATTATTTATTATTTATTATTTATTATTTATTATTTATTTATTTTTATTTTTTTTAGTATTTATTATTTAATTATAGTAAATATAAATTTTTTATTAGTTTTTTTTTTTTAATTATTTAAACTTCTAATTTTATAAAAAACAATTTAAATTTTATTAAATTACTATAATGGTTTTTAATATTTATAATATATTATTATATTACTATATTATGTATGTTTAATTTTATAGTTAATATTAAGTTTTTAAGTTTATTTTTTATTTACTAATATAGTATTTTGTATATTTGTTTAAAGTAATATATACTTTTATAATTTTAATGCTTATTTTATATAAGCTTTTTTTTACTTCAATTATAGACACTAAAATTTCTTATAATATTTTAATTTAAATAAAACCTTTTTTTGTGTTAAGTTTTTTTTTTTTAGTTTTTTATAGAGTATTTTTATTTTATATACTTTTAGTTTTTTAATATTTTTATTAAAGTTTTATTAAGGTTACTTTGTTTAAATTTATTAAATTATATATTTAAGGTTTTTTTACTTATACTAGAATTTGTAGTTGTTAATAACTATAATTTTATTAATAATTTTTAAAAGTATAGTAAATATTTTTTAGTATATTATTATTAATAGTTAATTATTTTAACTTAATTATAATTATAACTATTTAAACTTTATTATATATTTAGCTATTAACTTCTATTAATTAAAAAGCTATAATTATTTTTTATTTAAATTTTTTAAAATTGCTAAAAACTTATTTAATACTTAAATTATAGTTTTTTAATTTTTAAGTTTTTAAGTTTAGTTTTTTACTATTAAATAATTTTTTTTACTAAAAATTTAAACTATTTTAAAACATTTTTATTTATAACGTATTTTATGGATGAGCTGTATAAACGGGTGAGTTATATACTTTATTAAGACTTTAATAATACTATTAATTATAGTATTATATATCTACTAACTAACCTAGAATTAATTTCTTAAGAAGCTAGAATATAGCTTGCTATCTATATTCTTAATATAGGCTAAATTTATAGTCTCTAAAACGCCATATATATTTATAATATACCCTTTATAAGCTTAAAGATATAACGTAATAGAATTATCTTATAATATAATTATATGCCCAATTTAATAAAGCTTACAGTCTCTAAAGAGAAGATAATAAAAAAAATATATTTTTAAACTAAATTTAAGAGATAGCTAATAAGCTACTAGCTAAGTAAGAAATAGACTTAATAAATATAAATTAGCCACATACCTTCATTAAGCATACACTAGAGATTTAAATAAAATATAATCAGAAACTAAACTATAAGCATTATAAATAGAAAGAACTAGCTATTATATAGGACTAATTTAATTTTATATGTAATATAAAGATTAAGTACAGTATACAGAACGAAGACACGTATAATTTTAATAAATCTAGTTTCTAAATAGGCATAATAACTTAGTAGAAGGTTATTATAGGCTTTAAGAGATAAAATTAACTAAAAGCTCTTTAGTTAGGTAATTATAAGTAAATTATAATAATTCTAGCTATTAGCACACTAAAGTTTATAATTCTATTCTTTATTATCTATAAAAGTAAGAATTATCTTTCTGCTTGATACTAGGAACTTAGTATACTATATTAATAGTAATTTAGTATCTTTAATAATAGCTAGATAACTAATAAGCTTAGTCTCACATAGTTAAAGCACTTTAACAGGTGTATAAAAAAGTATAGTATTAGTGTATACTAATTATTAATTATTAATAGCCATAAGAGCTATAACTCTCTTATATTTACAAAATACTATAAAGAAAATAAGATTATTACTCTATATATACCGGCATACTTATTATATATCCTGTAGTTACTAGATATGGGTTGTTTTTTATCTTTAAAGACGGCCTATAGACGCTAAGTTAAAAAGCTAATACATAACTAATTTAATTATATTATTAAACTAAAGTTCTTACCAGCCTTCCGTGACACGTTTAACGTGTTAATTACTAAAAGTAATATTTAAAAAAGCTTTTAGGACACTAGCTTAGTTTTATTTAACTTAAATAAGATAATATTAAAACTTGATATTTAATTACGTATGTTTATACTACTTACTAACTAAGAGGTCACCTGGCAGTCGAAAATCCCTAAGAACTATTATAAATTTAGGTTATAAATAAAGCTAATTACTGATAAGCTAGATAGCTTATTTTTTTCTTTAAAGAATAAATATTAGTAGCTTATTAAAAGTACTTTTATAATAGCTTAAAAGATAGTACTTATATGTAATCACGTTACTAAGCTTAAAGCAGCTAATAAAATCATATTTTAATAAAAATAGTGTAAAAGAAAGTGTATCTAGAAAGAAAAAATACTTAGCTTTAGTATTAGTTAGAATAAATCTACTAAAAACCCTACTACTACAAGTTCTAGTAATAAGAAGGATTATAGAAAGATAAGAATAAATAGAATTAAACTAACTTAAAGGTACTGTAGTAACTATAATAGAACTAAGCATAACACTTAAATATATAAAATTAATAAAAATAGTATTATAGAATCTAGTAGTAATAAGAACAGTACTATAACTAATAGTACTATTAAATAATAATATTATAAATAATAGTATTTTAATAGGGTTTTAGTAAAGTATATAACTCATTTATTTATACAGCTTACTTATAAAATACGTTATTTAATTTTACTACTAAAATTTTATTTTAGTTTATTATAAATAATAAATAATTAATAATTAAATAAAAAGTAAAAATCTATTACTATTATAAATATTTTAAAGTTTTTTTATGTTTATTAAATTTAGTTAGTAAATAAAGTTTTACTATTTTTTTAATCTTTTTAATGTTTTTAATTATTATATTATTATTACTAATATTTATTATAATTTTATAATAGTTTAAGCTTATGTTTATATAACTTATTAAGTTATTTTAATTTTAAATATACTTTTAATAGTAAATAATAGTTTTACTATATTTTTCTAATTACTATTACTACTTAACTTATTATTTAAATAAAATTTTAACTTTTTTTATATTAAGTTGTTATAAACTTCTTAAATTAGTTATTTTATTGATATTAGTTTTAATACTAGTTTTTTAATATTTTAGTAAGTAGCTATAATGTTATAAAATATTTGCTTATTAATTTTAGTTTTATTTAATACTTTTTAAATTAATTATTATAATACTAGTTAGCTTTTTACTTACTAATATATAATAATTCTTGTTAAGCTCTGTAAATAAAACTTTTATAAAGTAATAAATAAATAAATAAAAATTTAATAAAATAATTAATTTACATTACTTAAAAGTATATTTAACTTAAAGTATACTTTTTAATTTTAAAATAATTATAAAAAATAAAAAACTTGCTAATTATTAATGTTTTTATACTATTACAAGTAAATTTAGCTATTATTTATAATATAATATAGTTACTTTATAGTTTATTAATATACATTTTTTAAACATTATTTAAGTATTTACTTTATTTATTTAATTAATTAATTTAAAAATAAAAAGTTAGTGCTAACTTATTATTTAATTTTATTTTTAAATAAATACATTTTAAAAATATAATACAAATAAATTATTTTTATTAATACTAAATAGTTATAACATATTATATTATATAACTATAAATTATATAGCTTTATAAATTAATTTATTTACTAAAATATTTTATATATTAAAAAAATTATATATACTCTATATATTACTTTATAATTAAAAGTATAGAATTTTATTATTATTATTATTTTAGGTTTAAAATTATAGTAAAATTATAGTAAAGTTTATTAAAACTAAACTTTCTAATTTTTTAATAAAATAATTAAGTATAAAAGTTTATATAACTTATATTTTAGTAATATATTTTTACTTTATTTTATATATAAAAAAAAAATCTTTTAACTTTTTTTATATATTTTAAGAATATAAATGTATTTTATAATTTATTTAAATAAATTTCTTTTTTACATTTTTAGTATTTGTATACTTTAGTACTATAATATTTTTAAATTACTATTTAAAAAATTTATTAATATATATAATAATTTATTAAAAGTTTATATAATACTTTTATTATTTTTAATATTAGTTTTAAAGTATTGTAATTTATATAGTTTTTATATAAAAATATTTTAATAATTTTCTAAATTATATTTTATAATTAATTTTTTAAAATAATTTTATTGTATAACTATTTTCATAAGTGAGTGGGCACCCCAAG